>JAVJIF010022594.1:0-114102 GCA_038442645.1 Agave tequilana
TTTTGACCAAGTTTTTAGAAATCCTAATCATGATTTTCCTAATCCTTAAAATTAACTTAGATTTTCTTTCAAAAAATAAGTCAAAGTATTATCCTTTTTTTTAAATTTTTTTATATTATATATATATTTTTTATTATTTTTTTAATGCAATAAATAAAGAGAAAAAATATTTCTATCTTCTTTTAATTTTTTTTTTATACATATATTACATACCCTTCCCCCACACTTGTTTCATGCATTGTCCCTAAGTATGAATGAAATGCATGGATGCATGAACTGGCAGAAAGATATAGTTACCGATACAGTGGGTCAAAAAGACCATGGCTGCATTTACTTTCGGTACTGACTCCAAAAAGATTTTAAGACGTTGACCATTTACCTTGAATGCATTGCCATTTTTGGGGTCGTAGATCTCTATGGCTCCGTGTGGAAAACACAGTCTTAACAATGAAGGGCCCTGTCCATCTTGACTTCAACTTGCCAGGAAAGAGATGAAGTCTAGAGTTATAGAGTAAACTTTTGTCCTTGGACAACGTTTTCTAGTGATGAACTTGTCATGAAAACCTTAACTCTATCCTTCGCAATCTTCGCATTGTCGTATGCTTCATTCCTTAATTCCTCTAGTTTAGAAATTGCAATTTCGAAGCTCACTGGCCCTTTCTAGATCGAAATTTAGCTGCTAATTGCCCATAGGGCCCGGTGTTCGAGCTCAACAGGAAGGTGGCAAGCCTTTCCAAAGACTAGTCTGTAGGGAGACATTTCCTAGAATCGTCTTAAAGGCAGTCCTATATGCCCATAGGGCATCCACCAGTTTGGTGGACCAGTCCTTCCTATTCTGTCACAGTTTTCTCCAAGATGAGCTTGACTTGCCTATTGGAAAACTTCTACCTGTCCGCTAGTTTGAGGATGGTAGGGCGTAGACAACTTGTGAGTTATGGCATATTTTCGCATAAGAGCTTCAAAAGTTCTATTGCAAAAATGTGTGCATTGTCACTAATGATGGCTCGAGGGATTCCAAAGCGTGAGATGATATTATCTTTCAAGAATTGACAACAACTTGTTGTCATTTGTCTTGCAAGGGACAGCTGATGAGGCTAAACCTGCACAAAAAATACGGATTTTCAGATCTTATAATAAAACGTGCAAGTGCTCATACCTCCACTATAGCAAGTGGCTAATGCGGGTCGTGATCAACAAGGAGGGTTTGCGATGGAAGCTTTACGTTTTATTGAAATTTATGAAAATAAGCGAAGGTTCTTCTCTGTTTTAAAGTTATAAAAATGGAAAAGAAAGTTGTTAAAGTTAAGAAGAAAGCGGGAGATGAGAAGGTGGAAAATCAGAAAACGATGAAAAGTGACTGTGTACAATGAAGTGGAGAAGAAAGAGTTTGAGGAGGTGTTGAGCTATACTAAAGAAGTAAAGAAAAGAAAGAGAGGCTAAGAATTACTTACCTAGTTTGGTGATGACTTACTTGGAAACCTGCGCAAGTTCTACCTTTGCTTCGGAGGCATTCAACGCATAGATCATAAACTTGAACTCAGTCCCCGTGCACATTATATCGTCAAGCATATGAAGTACGAGTGATGCGAAGCTTGGAAGAGAGATCGTCTTCATGAACTATCGCTGGCTCTCACGTAGCTTAGTGATACATGCTTTGGACTTCACTTGTACACTCAACACACACATGCAACCAAGGTAAAGTAGAGGAGGAAGAGGAAAGCAAAACAAAACGGAAAGTAAAGATACAAACATAAACAAATGTACCTTTATTGCTTAATGAGACAATGAAAGAAAGGAGTAGGGTACATCGTCGGTGTCACTCTCAACATCAGCCCCTCTCTCTTACTTACATGAATCTTCTTCTACCCTAAGCTACATACAAGTTACATAAAAGTAAAACAAAACTAACTACAAAATGGAAAAAACTAGTCTAAAATCCTAATCTGCATTGGCCTCCATTTTCAGGCACAATATGGCCTTTTATAGGCAGAAAACCCAACCACCAAGATCCCGGGGAGGTCGGGGAGCAAACGCTCCCCTAACTCCCCAAGATTGCCGCAAAAACGCGGCTATTGCCGCGTTTTTGCGGCATTAGTGTGGCCAGGTGGCCACATCAAGAGGTGGGTGGCTCCTGGTTTGAAGTGGGGCTCGTATCTCCTGCTGGTTTTCTTGTTGCTTCTTCAACCGCTGACTGAATCGGCTTTTGATTTTCTATCTTCGATCCTCGATTCAAGGAGAGTTTTTCTCAACCCCTTGATATGCCAAGATATAGCCCAGATTTCTTCACTTCGAATTTATTCTGAATTAATTCAGAATAAAGTGGGCTTTTGGGCTTGTTCTTCTTTTATTCCTTTGAGCATTTGGCCTACATTTAGCAAAGAAAAAAGACACTTATTAATATCATTTATTAGCAAACAAGTGTGGTAAAGTGACAACATAAATGCAATGTATGTGACAAATCACACCCCCACACTTATCTTTTGCTCGCCCTCGAGCAAAACATTAGACTAACTCGAATCAATTATTAGACCACTTTCGCAGGTCACTCGATTGCACTGAGCATGTGCAACAAGCCGTTTAAACCTCTAGGTCACCCCTAGAGGACGAGTTTTGTCTCGTGAGGGTTTTCAGCGGATTACACCCACAAAATCCATAAAGAAAGGGAAATAAAGAGTTAGTATTTCGAAAAGCATTTTGAAAGAGAAAAATATTTGAAATATGATTGTAAGATCTAAGCAATCTATAAGTTATAGGAAACCCGAATTTTTTATTCCTAAACTTGTCTCTATTCAAAAATTTGTTATCAATCAAAGTAAGGAGTCAAATTGTACTTCTCATCTAGTCTATTACTTTACCCTAAGTCATATGCACCTTGTGACTGTGAAAATTTTGACTAAGGGTTCATTAACTCTAACTCTTATGCCTTACTTATTATATATATATACTTTTACTTTTTTTTTTTTGTGGTATTATTCCTTAGTTCTATTAGGCTTTCTAATCTGCCCATGTAACGAGCCTCTAATCGATGACTCCAAACCAAACGGTCTTAGGGGCACCAGGTGAGAAGAAGACACCCTAGGACTTAAGGACTCGAGCAGACAAGGCCACAAAACTAAGGATTTTATTATATGAACCTCTTTTAGGCGTGAATACCATGCTTTATTAGGCACAGACACCCAGCTTAATCAGAGGATCTAATCATCTTTCGCATAAATACTAAGGCTTGCTTAGGCCAAAGCACCTAGCTAATCAATAATTAGACTTATTCATTTTTTTTTTTTAAACTTATCTAATTATCTTCGCATAAATACTAAGGCTTGCTTAGGCAAAGCACCTAGCTAATCAATAATTAGACTTATTCATTTTTTTTAATATATATATATTTTTATAAGGCATAAGAATCTTTGTTTTGAACCCTAAGTGTGTAAGTGTATGAAGTATGCATATTTCATCAAGGTAAAGATCAAGACTAAATTACTTTGACAAATTATCTTCCTAACCCTAAAAATCAAACAAATTATCTTATTTTGACCAAGTATAAGAAATCCTAATTTGGATTTTCCTATTCCTTAAAATTAACTTAATTTCTTACAAAAATAAGTCAAAATATTGTTTCTATTTCAAAAAGTTTTTTTAAAAGTAAAGAAAAATGTCAATTTTTTTTATTTTTTATTATTTTTTTTAAAGAAAAAGAAAAGTTATGTAGACCCTCCCCCACACCTATCTCATGCATTGTCCTCAATGTATGAATTAATGCATAGATGCATGAAAAAGAAGAAAGGGAAGGAAAAGGTTACCTTAAGGTGGTGGTTCCGGTGGTGGTCTCTGATGGTCCACGAAACATGGCCCAATCAACTTTTCTTGGGTCTCGAAGGAACCCACCAGCACTATCTTTAATATGACCCACTAAAAAGATAAATCCATTAAGGATTTTTATTAAATATTTGACCCCATCTAATTTCCATATTCCATAACTAATTTCGGAGTCAAATTTGTCAACCACCTCGTCCCAGAATGGAGTATGAAATGATAGAACAGTTGACTTGGACTCAGGAAGGACAGGAACTAATACCGACTCAGGAAGGTGACTTAAGTCAAGTAAAGGTTCAGGAGTCGAAATGGGTTCAGAAATTGGGTCCAAGTCAAGAAATTGAAACTCAAGTCCACATGTATTTTCTAATAATGGAATGTGACTTAATGTGGGTGATTCCAGTTCATGAATGATAGGTGGAGGAATCAAAACTGACTCTAAAACATTACTCAAGTTTGGTAACACAAAAGGAGTCAAGATTGATTCAGAAAGTTGAACTGGATCACAGATATGAGAATCTAGGTCACATATCTCATTGACTTCAATATCAAAAAATTGAGAACTTGCCAATTTGTCAATAGGATCTTCAAGAGTGTATAATTGGTCAAGTTCAATATGATCCTCACAGATGGGTGATTCAATTTCATTATGGATTGGTACAGGATCCAATGTTGACTCGGGGAAAAGATCGAAATCAGGTTAAGATACCGGAGTCATAATCGAATCAGGAAATGGAATTGAATCACTAAGTTGGGGTTCAGGATCATAATCATTTTCAAGTTCTATTTCAGGGAAAGGAAAACTAGCCAAACTATCAATATCTTTTTCAAAATTTGGAGTTTGGGTAAGTTCAAATGGTTGTTCTGAAATAGAATCTTGATTTCTAAAACAACATGACTCTTTGGCTCTAACAGAATGGTAAGTGACATTAGGACGGTGGGAACGTAGAGATTCGACCATCATATCTATGTCACGATTTCTAGCATTTTGAGCATGAGTCATGGCTTCTAGCATCTTTTCATAATTGATGGGTTCATTGTTTTGATGAAAAGATGAAGAGTTGTCTTGGAAGTGGTATTGAAATTGTGAGTCCATCAGATTTTGGGATTTGTGTTTGGACTCACGCATACTCCGTTCCAAAATTGATGGTTTCCTATTTTGGACGGGTGGAACTGAGTATGAATCTTGAACATAATGTGGACTGGGTGGAGAAGGAGGGCAAGGTGGTTGGAAATTATGCTCGGGGGAGGTGAATCCCCACTGACTCGGTGAAGAGTTGAAATCATTATGGAAATTATAGTTATTAGATGGGGGTATGGGTCATATTGATTCGGATAAGACCAATCTGGCACACTAGGTTGGTTAAAGTCATGATATGCCGGGTTGGTAATATCCGAAAAAGAGTTTGATGTGTAATATGGATTACTATTATAGTTGAAAAAAGTATTATTATAGTCCATATCACACAATAGAATACAAACAAAGAAAAACAACCAAATAAACAAAAAAAAAAGAAAAAAATTCTAGCCTAGGTTAGGGTAGACTTAGGACCTAGACGACTCCTAACTGGTTAGACTGTCCACGGGAGGTCTAATGTAGACTTTAACCACAAGCTAATCAGCCAGGTCAGGGCAAGGTTAGTGGGAGGTTTTCCGTCAAGGACGTTCCTTAATTAAATAACCACCAACCTTCGGGCTTTCGGCCCTCAATCCCTTTCCTAGACACTGATTTTGCAGGAGTTAGGTTCCAACATTGTTCCCCCTTAGCATAATCTCCTAATTGAGTCCGAGATGTCCCTAGGGCCAACGTCTACTCGATTTTAGTTAGGCTTGGGTTAGTGAGTGCTTGGATTCTGATTTTGGGCTAAGGAAGGGTGATTAAATCCCCACCTTATCTTGTTACTGGGTGGTGCCCTTAAGATCAGTTTTTGTGCAAGTGTACAAGATAAATAAGATGCACTCTAAGCGATATAAATCAACCAAGAGATAGTCCTATTCTAGATGCAATGCAAACATACCTGCTCCAGCACTCTTCAACAGTAAAAGTAAATGAATTGAAAAGACACGTGCCTAAAATGCAAATGTCTAATCAACTTTTAACGATTACAACCAATTTTTACTGTTGACTTTATTAAGCAGGTATAGGGTGAATAATACAGGAAATTAAGTAATGCAGCAGAAGTATTTTGCAGAATCAGAGACCCTGCAGAAAAATGATCAGTAGTGCACTCCTTATTGCCGCAAATTTGCGGCAAAAGCCAGGATTTTGCGGCAATTTGGAGGGATCCTGGTCTCTGCTTTCGAGAGCAGAGGCCCAGGTCCACTTATATGTTACTGCAATGCAAAATTCCTATTTTCTTCACCTGTAACCTGCAACAGAGAAGAAGATTCGTTTAGTTCTAAAAAATTTGCAATAAAAATTCAGATTTCAATAAAAACCGTTTGACCCTCCCCGGCAACGGCGCCAAAATTTGATTGAGGCTAAACCTGCACAAAAAATACGGATTTTCAGATCTTATAATAAAAACGTGCAAGTGCTCAATACCTCCGCTATAGCAAGTGGCTAATGCGGGTCGTGATCCACAAGGAGGGTTTGCGATGGAAGCTTTACGTTTTATTGAATCTTATGAAAATAAGCGAAGGTTCTTCTCTGTTTTAAGTTATAAAAATGGAAAGAAAGTTGTTAAAGTTAAGAAGAAAGCGGGAGATGAGAAGGTGGAAAATCAGAAAACGATGAAAAGTGACTGTGTACAATGAAGTGGAGAAGAAAGAGTTTGAGGAGGTGTTGATCTATACTAAAGAAGTAAAAGAAAGAAAGAGAGCTAAGAATTACTTACCTAGTTTGGTGATGACTTACTTGGAAACCTGCACAAGTCTACCTTTGCTTCGGAGGCATTCAACGCATAGATCATAAACTTGAACTCAGTCCCCGTGCACATTATATCGTCAAGCATATGAAGTACGAAGTGATGCGAAGCTTGGAAGAGGAGATCGTCTTCATGAACTATCGCTGGCTCTCACGTAGCTTAGTGATACATGCTTTGGACTTCACTTGTACACTCAACACATGCAACCAAGGTAAAGTAGAGGAGGAAGAGGAAAGCAAAACAAACGGAAAGTAAAATTCAAACATAAACAAATGTTACCTTTATTGCTTAATGAGACAATGAAAGAAAGGAGTAGGGTACATCGTCGGTGTCACTCTCAACATCAGCCCCTCTCTCTTACTTACATGAATCTTCTTCTACCTAAGATACATACAAGTTACATAAAAGTAAAACTAAACTACAAAATGGAAAAAACTAGTCTAAAATCCTAATCTGCATTGGCCTCCATTTTCAGTGCACAATATGGCCTTTTATAGGCAGAAAACCCAACCACCAAGATCCGGGGAGGTCGGGGGAGCAAACGCTCCCCCTAACTCCCCAAGATTGCCGCAAAAACGCGGCTATTGCCGCGTTTTTGCGGCATTAGTGTGGCCAGGTGGCCACATTAAGAGGTGGGTGGCTCCTGGTTTGAAGTGGGGCTCGTATCTCCTGCTGGTTTTCTTGTTGCTTCTTCAACGCTGACTGAATCGGCTTTTGATTTTCTAGCTTCGATTCCTCGATTCAAGGAGAGTTTTTCTCAACCCCTTGATATGCCAAGATATAGCCCAGATTTCTTGTAATACCCCGTTTCCGAAATACGTACTAAGTTGCGTATTCTGATTTTCGATCGTATTTTTCGATTTACTTCCCGTATTTGACCAATTCAATTTCAAATATCATTTTCTAATATATTAGATTTTAGGTGAATTTCTGGAATTTTCTAGAATTAAAATGAATTTCTTCAAAACCGGTGTCGACCAGTATCGCTGATCGATTCCTGGAATTTTAATTCCCAAACAGTTAGGAATTTCAAGAGAATCTTTTAGACATTATTTCTTAGAATGACATTTCTTATCTAAATACTTTTTTTTAGAATTTTATAAATTTATGAAAATTCCAACGGAGTCGGTAGTTAACTGATTCCGGGAATTTTAGTTCCAAAACTATAAAGTATTTCTTCAAACGGATTTCACTATACGTCTTCTTATATTATTCTTGATTTTTGGTAAAAATTACGAGTCGTTCCGAGACACTTGAATTTCGGACGATTTCGGTATTTTCCGAAATGTTTTCCGCATTCTCGATTTAAACCCGGGAATCAGTGTTTTCAATATTTTCATTTTTCAAAATTAAGAAAATATCTTTTCTTTTACAAATTCTTTTCCTTTTTCTTTTTCCTTTTTCTTTCCTTCCTTCCTTCCACCAACTTCCCAAAATATCTTCTCCTCCAAAATATCTAAAAATTCCACACCCTTCCTCATAAATGCCCTTCAATTCCTCTCTCTTCTCTCTCTTCTTTGGCCGGCCACCATTGGCCAAGGGAGACAACCCCATCCTCCCCTATTTGCACAAAACCCCTCTCCAATTCTTTAAATTTCATCCCCTTTACAAAAATCAAATCCTATATAAACTTTCCTTTACAATTCTTTTCTCTTTTTTCACTTCTCCATCTCAATCCCTAACTCCTAACCACCTCAAAGCCTTCACCATCTTCTTCTCAAGCTACCACACTCTTGGTTTTGGATCGCATCTCACTTCGTCGGAGGTATCGCCAAAGACCTAGTTGGTGACATCGTCGGCAAACGATCCTTCAAGGCTCGTAGAACCTTCAAATAACCTTTCCTTGTGAGTATTTTTACTCACCAAGACTAGATCACTTCTTTGTGTACATGTGAAGATCATTCATATACACTTGTGTCATAAAAATCCCATTTTTAGGCCAACAAACAACCATCTGAAATTCTGTTCTGTTTTCTGTTTTCTCCAGGATTAGTCGACTTGACCTAGAGACTAGTCGACTAACCCACTTTAGTGAAACGTAGCTTTTCTGATTTTCACAGTTTTAGTCGACTAACCCATTTTTACCAGTCGACTAGACCCCCCTAGTCGACTACATTTTGACCCCTAGTCGACTAATTTTCCTTGAACCAAAAAAATTACCAACTCTCGGCTCTAGTCGACTTATCCCAAATTATTAGTCGACCAGAGACCTCTAGTCGACTATACATAGTACCCTAGTCGACTAACATGTCCCGGAAATTAATCCCAACTTTTTATATCACAGATTTAGTCGACTTGCGTACCCGTTAGTCGACTTATAGTTCACCAAGTCGACTACCCTTCCAACCCAAGTCGACTACCAAACTCTCTGGAAAACCACTTTAGTCGACTCCTGCGGACTATTAGTCGACTGAAGACCCTTATTAGTCGACTAATCTCCCACCTAGTCGACTAATTCTGACTATTTAACTTAGTTGTTTCCTTTTCTGATTTTGGACTTTAACCTCTATACACATGTGATACATTGTTCATGTTTATGCTACATTACTGATATTACATGACATGATACTTGATGAATCTTATCTCATATTACTTCATGACTTGTTATTATATATTCCCGTTTCATGACTTGTTAATAAATGGATATCCCCACTTATCATGCCATCACTTGAACCAAGCATGATATTCTTGACTTTTGTATAAAATGGACCAACTTATATTGGGTCGGGGGAAAACATGCGGATATCGATATGTGTTCGTGTTTACAGTGGCTTTTAGGAGTGTTGTGCAACCCATGTTCCGGTCTGACCTGTGGGCCTCCAGGGGACCGAGGGAGTGCTTGCTCCCTGTATTACTGGTACCATCTTGATAAGGGCATACATAAGTCCCTCCTGAATAGCCTAGCGGCTGGCTTCCGTCACCAAGCAACGGAACAATCCTGGACCGTTATCCCGGGCATGTACGGGGTCCACTGTAAACATAGTTCGTCGATACAACCGCTGATTTCCAACAACAACCTTGTATTACTATGATATGGATCTATGTGCACTGGGACGCTGGACCACATAGCTAGATATCCGAGTAAAACAAGTAATAATAATAATAAAGCGTTAATTGTAGATCTATAGTACGACTTTATCTATTCATGCTTTTCATATCTGTTAGTTGATATACCTTATATAGTTCCATCTTATTTGTACTCGTCCCTTAGCCACTTGGCTGTAGCTATCTATTGTATATATGTCTTGATCCTTTGGATTTGCATATTCAGATTCCGAGACCTGAACGAAGTGGATCCTTCCACGGAAGATCAGGCATACTTCAGTGAGCAGGCTGACCAGCTCTAGTTCCCTCGTGCCGTACTCCTCTTTTGGCTCACGAGTCTCCATCTCTTACGTGAGCACCTTATGTATATCTTTGTATATATTCTTTTGGACTTGGTTGTGATACATATCACTTGTAAAGTGTAACAGTTATCATAACTTGTATAACGTTGTATTTGTACTTCTATAGTTGGCATATGACTGTATACACCACGCTTTGTGTTGTACTCTGTTTCCTTATTGTACTTTTATGCTTAGCGTATATACGTGGGGGCTTCTTCTGACCTACGTATATACGTCGCAGTGACGTCCCCGTATCCGTGGAATCGGGGCGTTACAGGTTGGTATCAGAGCCTAGGCTCTCAAACCTAAAGTACAATCAAGTGGCAAATTCTAGTAATTTGCTTATGCCAACTACAATGTACAAAGTTATTAGTCCTTCTTGATTCCGTCCTTGATTCATTCCTTCGTATCCTAAACTCCTTTCCATTGTTTCCAATTCCAGTGATCATTCGGAATGAGAGACGATCGGGTCGTAACAATATCGGGCAAGTCCCGAATGGACCCGTAGGAGGAGAGAATGCTGATATCCTTAAGGTCATTCAGACCATGCTGGGGAACCAGCAACAGCAGATGGAAAATCAGCAGCAGCAGACCGAGCTCCTTAGACAAGAGTTAGCAGCCCCGAAGGAACAGAAGCCCGGGAATGTATCGGACTTCAGAAGACTACAGCCTGCTATATTCACGGGGAGCGAGAAAACCATTGGAGGCGGAGCAATGGTTGACGGACACGACAGACCTGCTGAATGCAGCCCGTGTCCCGAAGGAGAGCCAAGTTGAAGTAGCTAAAATTCAGTTAAAGGATGTTGCGAGAACTTGGTGGCTCGCAGAGGAGGCTAGACTGGAGAAGCCCGTTACTTGGGACGCCTTCTCCAAGAGTTTTTATAGCCGCTTCTTCCCTGCTACGGCACAGAAAGATATGGAGGAACAATTCATCAGGCTCCAGCAGTGGAACAAGTCCGTGGACGAGTATGCCGCGGAGTTTCTTCGACTGAGCCGCTTCGCGCCGTATATGGTGACGGACGAGGAGAAGCGAGCGAGCAGGTTTCAGCAGGGTCTTCAGATGAGGATTCAGATGTATCTGATGCCCCAGCAGCTGAAGACCTATGCAGAGGTTCTCACCATCGCTCGGGAGGTGGAGCGTGGGTTTGAGAAGGAGCAAGGGGATCAGATGAGACAGCAGGCCATGAAGAGGCCATTTGTACCTAGGGAAGAGGGGGCCCGTTCAGAGCAGCGAAGATCCAGATGAGGCAACCTTTCAGGCCAGCACCTTATCAGTCAGCCCAACCACTGGTATTCTGTAGTCATTGTCAGAAGCCAGGGCACACTCGACAGACTTGCCGGAGGGCAAATGGACTGTGCTTGGTGTGTGGAGCCAGAGATCACTCCATAGAGGCATGTCCACACAGGAGATTGGGGATGACTAACCAGACCTTGCAGCACTTCCAGGACCGAGTGGACAGCGGGCAGTACCAGGGCATCTTGAGCAGAGGAACCAGGGGCCAGTGATGAGGAGAGCTCTTCCCCTTCCTCCACAGCATGTCATTCGCCCAGTCCAGAGAGGAGGCAGGACTGCAGCAGGGCGTGGCAGAGGTCAGGCTTATACTCTGACAGCAGAAGAGGCAGAGGCTTCAGAGGAAGTGATTACAGGTAACATCAGAGTTCATTCAATACCTGTTCTCGCTCTCTTCGATTCAGGTGCTTCTCACTGTTACATCTCAGATAAATTTATGGCTTTACATTCAATACCTGTTAAGGTTTTAGACCACAAATGGGAGATAAGTACAGGGAATGGGGTAGTCATATCATCTAGAGTGTGTACTGATTGTCCAGTAGAACTGTGTGATAAGACCATGGCCATAGATATGCTCGTACTAGACACCAAAGGGTACGACGTGATCTTAGGCATGACCTGGCTCAGTCAGTACTATGCTGTGATTGATTGTAGGGAGAAGAAGATCAAGTTTAGAATTCCACTTCAACCAGAGTTCCAGTTTAGTGGAGAAGTGAAGACCACCAAGGGAAAGTCTCAGATTACTTCTTCGGAGGTTCAGAAGCAGAAGGTGCCGGTGTGGGATGAATTCCCGGAGGTGTTTGCTGAGATCGCAGGACTGCCACCTGTCAGGATGATTGAGTTCTCCATCGAGACTATTCCAGGAGCAGCACCTATATCTAAGGCTCCGTACAGGATGGCACCGACGGAGTTAGAGATCCTGAAGAAGCAGCTGCAGGAGTATTCAGATAAGGGAGTGATTAGGTCAAGTACTTCACCATGGGGAGCTCCAGTACTGTTGGCCAACAAGAAGGATGGTAGTAAGAGACTTTGTATTGATTACAGGGAATTGAACAAGGTCACCATCAAGAACAGGTATCCCCTTCCCAGGATTGATGATCTATTTGATCAGCTTAATGGAGCCCGTGTATTCTCTAAATTGGATTTACAGTCGGGTTACCATCAGCTGAGGGTAAAGAAGGAGGATATTCTGAAGACGGCATTCAGGACCCGATATGGCCACTATGAGTTTCTTGTTATGCCTTTCGGAGTCACTAATGCCCCTGCAGTGTTTATGGACTTGATGAACCGAGTGTTCTCGCCCTTCTTGGATCAGTTTGTTGTTGTTTTCATCGACGACATCTTGATCTATTCAAAGAACAACAGGGAGCATGCAGAACACTTGAGAATTGTGTTGCAGACACTTCAGCAGGAGCAGCTTCATGCCAAGAGAAGCAAGTGTGAGTTCTGGTTGGACAGCATAGCATTCCTTGGACATGTGGTGTCAGCAGAAGGTATCTCAGTTGATCCGAGCAAAGTCCAGGCAGTAAAGGACTGGCCAGTGCCGAGGACGGTGACGGAGATAAAGAGTTTTCTTGGACTAGCTGGATATTACAGACGTTTCGTCCAGGATTTCTCTCGGATTGCAGCTCCGTTAACCCAGCTCACCCGGAAAGGAGTAAGGTATATTTGGACAGAGGAGTGTGATGCAGCCTTCGAGCAGTTGAAGCAGAAGCTCATTTCAGCTCCTATCTTGAGAACTCCCTCAGGGAGAGGAGGGATGGTCATCTTTAGTGATGCATCAGGTAAAGGCCTAGGATGTGTACTTATGCAACATGATCATGTGATAGCATATGCATCTAGGCAATTGAAGCCTCATGAGAGGAATTACCCAACTCATGACTTGGAGTTGGCGGCAGTGATCTTTGCCTTGAAGATTTGGAGGCACTATCTTCTGGGAGATAAAGTGCTGATATATACAGATCACAAGAGCCTCAAGTATATCTTTTCACAGAAAGAGTTGAACATGAGGCAGAGGCGGTGGTTGGAACTGATGGAAGACTATGACATTGACTTGCAATATCATCCAGGCAAGGTCAATACAGTTCCAGATGCCCTGAGCAGGATGCCAGAGAACAGAGTGTTAGTCCAAATCACTCAACAGAAGGAGTTGATTCAGGACTTTATCAGATTGGACTTGATGGTGGTTCGAGGAGCTGAGAAGACAGGACAGCTTATGACCTTGCAGATCCAGTCTTCATTGATAGAAGAGATCAAGGAAGCTCAGAAGAAGGACCCCAGACTTCAGACATTCAGAACTCAGGTAGAGGCTGGATTGAGGACGGATATCTGTATTCGTCCGGATGGTGCATTGTACTTTGGAGGTTGGCTTTGTGTTCCCCAAGGGAAGTTAGACAGAAGATTTTGGAGGAAGCACACAGTTCAGCCTATTCTATACATCCAGGAGGAAACAAGATGTACCAGGACTTGAAGAAGCACTTTTGGTGGAATGCCATGAAGAGAGAGATAGCTCAGTTTGTAGCTAAGTGCTTGGTGTGCCAGCAAATAAAGATTGAGCATCAGAGATCAGCTGGGCTTCTTCATCCTTTGCCAATACCTGAATGGAAGTGGGAGCACATCACTATGGACTTTGTCACGGCATTACCTCGTAGTCCCAAAGGTAATAATGCCGTGTGGGTTATCATTGATCGTCTCACCAAGTCAGCTCATTTCATACCATTCAGGGTGGGTCAGACTACAGAGGTTCTGGCAGATAAGTATGTGAAGGAGATAGTTCGTCTGCATGGAGTTCCAGTCAGTATTGTATCAGATAGAGATACCAGATTCAGATCTCATTTCTGGGAGAGTCTCCAAGAAAGTCTGGGAACTCGTCTGAAGTTCAGTACAGCATATCATCCTCAGACAGACGGACAATCTGAGAGGACCATCCAGATCCTCGAGGACATGCTTAGAGCCTGCATGATTGAGTTCAGGGGTTCATGGGAAGATCATCTTCACTTGGCTGAGTTTTCTTATAACAACAGTTATCAGGCAAGTATTAAGATGGCACCTTTTGAGGCACTGTATGGGAGGAAATGCAGGTCACCGATTTGTTGGGATGAAGTCGGTGAGAGGAGTCTATTGGGGCCAGAGATTCTGATCCAGACCACAGAGAAAGTCAGGATTATCAGAGATCATCTCAGGGCAGCTCAGAGCAGACAGAAGAGCTGGGCAGATTTGCAGAGGAGGCCATTGGAATTCGGAGTTGGAGATCATGTGTTCTTAAAGATTTCACCTACCAAGGGAGTAATCCGGTTCGGCACTCGTGGGAAACTAAGTCCGAGATATATCGGCCCATTCGAGATATTGGATCGAGTGGGAGATGTGTCTTATCGATTGGCGTTGCCGCCATCGTTGGACGGAGTTCATAATGTTTTCCACGTGTCTCAGTTGAGGAGGTATGTTAAGGATGACAGCCATATTTTGGATCATTCCGAGTTGGAGCTACAACCGGATTTATCATATCAGGAGCAGCCAATGGCCATCTTGGATAGAAGTGTGAAGACACTGAAGAACAAAGCCATACCTTTAGTGTTGGTATCTTGGAACCGCCATGCGCCAGGAGAGGCCACTTGGGAACGAGAGGACGTCATCCGAGAGCGTTATCCTCAACTCTTCTCATCTTGATTGGTAAGACTCTTTCCTTTTACTCTTTTCTATTTGTTATCTCTCATCCTAGCCTTATCTATCTGTTACCATTCCTGTTACCCTTCACCTTATGAAATTTCGAGGACGAAATTTTTGTAAGGTGGGTAGATTGTAATACCCCGTTTCCGAAATACGTACTAAGTTGCGTATTCTGATTTTCGATCGTATTTTTCGATTTACTTCCCGTATTTGACCAATTTCAATTTCAAATATCATTTTCTAATATATTAGATTTTAGGTGAATTTCTGGAATTTTCTAGAATTAAAATGAATTTCTTCAAAACGGTGTCGACCAGTATCGCTGATCGATTCCTGGAATTTTAATTCCCAAACAGTTAGGAATTTCAAGAGAATCTTTTAGACATTATTTCTTAGAATGACATTTCTTATCTAAATACTTTTTTTTAGAATTTTATAAATTTATGAAAATTCCAACGGAGTCGGTAGTTAACTGATTCCGGGAATTTTAGTTCCAAAACTATAAAGTATTTCTTCAAACGGATTTCACTATACGTCTTCTTATATTATTCTTGATTTTTGGTAAAAATTACGAGTCGTTCCGAGACACTTGAATTTCGGACGATTTCGGTATTTTCCGAAATGTTTTCCGCATTCTCGATTTAAACCCGGAATCAGTGTTTTCAATATTTTCATTTTTCAAAATTAAGAAAATATCTTTTTTTACAAATTCTTTTCCTTTTTCTTTTTCCTTTTTCTTTCCTTCCTTCCTTCCACCAACTTCCCAAAATATCTTCTCCTCCAAAATATCTAAAAATTCCACACCCTTCCTCATAAATGCCCTTCAATTCCTCTCTCTTTCTCTCTCTTCTTTGGCCGGCCACCATTGGCCAAGGGAGACAACCCCATCCTCCCCTATTTGCACAAAACCCCTCTCCAATTCTTTAAATTTCATCCCCTTTACAAAAATCAAATCCTATATAAACTTTCGTTTACAATTCTTTTCTCTTTTTTCACTTCTCCATCTCAATCCCTAACTCCCAACCACCTCAAAGCCTTCACCATCTTCTTCTCAAGCTACCACACTCTTGGTTTTGGATCGCATCTCACTTCGTCGGAGGTATCGCCAAAGACCTAGTTGGTGACATCGTCGGCAAACGATCCTTCAAGGCTCGTAGAACCTTCAAATAACCTTTCCTTGTGAGTATTTTTACTCACCAAGACTAGATTACTTCTTTGTGTACATGTGAAGATCATTCATATACACTTGTGTCATAAAAATCCCATTTTTAGGCCAACAAACAACCATCTGAAATTCTGTTCTGTTTTCTGTTTTCTCCAGGATTAGTCGACTTGACCTAGAGACTAGTCGACTAACCCACTTTAGTTGAAACGTAGCTTTTCTGATTTTCACAGTTTTAGTCGACTAACCCATTTTTACCAGTCGACTAGACCCCCCTAGTCGACTACATTTTGACCCCTAGTCGACTAATTTTCCTTGAACCAAAAAAATTACCAACTCTCGGCTCTAGTCGACTTATCCCAAATTATTAGTCGACCAGAGACCTCTAGTCGACTATACATAGTACCCTAGTCGACTAACATGTCCCGGAAATTAATCCCAACTTTTTATATCACAGATTTAGTCGACTTGCGTACCCGTTAGTCGACTTATAGTTCACCAAGTCGACTACCCTTCCAACCCAAGTCGACTACCAAACTCTCTGGAAAACCACTTTAGTCGACTCCTGCGGACTATTAGTCGACTGAAGACCCTTATTAGTCAACTAATCTCCCACCTAGTCGACTAATTCTGACTATTTAACTTAGTTGTTTCCTTTTCTGATTTTGGACTTTAACCTCTATACACATGTGATACATTGTTCATGTTTATGCTACATTACTGATATTACATGACATGATACTTGATGAATCTTATCTCATATTACTTCATGACTTGTTATTATATATTCCCGTTTCATGACTTGTTAATAAATGGATATCCCCACTTATCATGCCATCACTTGAACAAGCATGATATTCTTGACTTTTGTATAAAATGGACCAACTTATATTGGGTCGGGGAAAACATGCGGATATCGATATGTGTTCGTGTTTACAGTGGCTTTTAGGAGTGTTGTGCAACCCATGTTCCGGTCTGACCTGTGGGCCTCCAGGGGACCGAGGGGAGTGCTTGCTCCCTGTATTACTGGTACCATCTTGATAAGGGCATACATAAGTCCCTCCTGAATAGCCTAGCGGCTGGCTTCCGTCACCAAGCAACGGAACAATCCTGGACCGTTATCCCGGGCATGTACGGGGTCCACTGTAAACATAGTTCGTCGATACAACCGCTGATTTCCAACAACAACCTTGTATTACTATGATATGGATCTATGTGCACTGGGACGCTGGACCACATAGCTAGATATCCGAGTAAAACAAGTAATAATAATAATAAAGCGTTAATTGTAGATCTATAGTACGACTTTATCTATTCATGCTTTTCATATCTGTTAGTTGATATACCTTATATAGTTCCATCTTATTTGTACTCGTCCCTTAGCCACTTGGCTGTAGCTATCTATTGTATATATGTCTTGATCCTTTGGATTTGCATATTAAGATTCCGAGACCTGGAACGAAGTGGATCCTTCCACGGAAGATCAGGCATACTTCAGTGAGCAGGCTGACCAGCTCTAGTTCCCTCGTGCCGTACTCCTCTTTTTGGCTCACGAGTCTCCATCTCTTACGTGAGCACCTTATGTATATCTTTGTATATATTCTTTTGGACTTGGTTGTGATACATATCACTTGTAAAGTGTAACAGTTATCATAACTTGTATAACGTTGTATTTGTACTTCTATAGTTGGCATATGACTGTATACACCACGCTTTGTGTTGTACTCTGTTTCCTTATTGTACTTTTATGCTTAGCGTATATACGTGGGGGCTTCTTCTGACCTACGTATATACGTCGCAGTGACGTCCCCGTATCCGTGGAATCGGGGCGTTACATTTCTTCACTTCGAATTTATTCTGAATTAATTCAGAATAAAGTGGGCTTTTGAGCTTGTTCTTCTTTTATTCCTTTGAGCATTGGGCCTACATTTAGCAAAGAAAAAAGACACTTATTAATATCATTTATTAGCAAACAAGTGTGGTAAAGTGACAACATAAATGCAATGTATGTGACAAATCAACAGCTTCAACCCATTTTGACACGTAGTCTACGGCCAACAAGATGTATTGGTGCCCAAACGAATTAGGGAAGGGTCCCATAAAATCGATGCCTCAAACATCGAAAAGTTCTACTTCTAGAATAGGATTTAGGGGCATCATACTTCGTTTGAAAATTCTTCCTATCATTTGACATCTTGCGCAAGTTTTGCAATACTCAAATGCGTCTCTAAACACGGTTGGCCAATAAAAGCCACTTTGCAGGATCTTTTCGGCAGTTTTGCGGGGACCAAAGTGTCCACCGCAAGCGAACTCATGACAGAAAGCTAGAACACTTCTAGTTTCCTCGTCGGGGACACATCTCCTAATGATTTGGTCGCTACAATATTTGAAAAGATAAGGATCTTCCCACATGTAATACCGGACTTGAGACAAGAATCGGTATCTATCCTGTTTTGACCAATTAGGTGGTGTTTGGTTTGTGACTAAGTAATTTACTATGTCAGCAAACCATGGCTCCTTAGAGATGGCTAGAAGTTGTTCATCGGGGAAATTGTCATTGATGGGCAGTTCGTCAGAAGGTGCATTTGGCACACGAGAGAGATGGTCTGCTACGACATTTTCGACACCTTTTTATCTCGAATTTTGAGATCGAATTCTTGAAGGAGAAGGATCCAACGAATGAGTCGGGCCTTCGCATCTTTTTTAAGCATAAGGTATCGAAGTGCAGAATGGTCAGTGAAAATCGTGGTCTTAATCCCAAGTAGGTATGGGCGGAATTTCTCCAAAGCGAACACTACTGCCAAGAATTCTTTCTCGGTTGTAGTATAGTTCATTTGGGCATCATTGAGCGTCCTACTCGAATAATAGATCACATGCTGCTTCCTATCCTTACGCTGTCCTAAGACAGCACCTATCGCAAAATCTGAAGCATCGCACATGATCTCAAAAGGTTTAGACCAGTCCGGAGGTGAGATGATAGGAGCAGAGATAAGTTTCACTTTCAATTTCTCCCACGCACTATGGCACCTATCATCAAAGATGAAGGACACGTCTTTAGCTAGAAGGTTTGTAAGGGGTCTAGCAATTTTGCTAAAATCCTTAATGAACCTACGATAAAACCCAGCGTGTCCTAAGAAAGACCGAATGTCCTTCACACATCGTGGAAGTGGAAGCTTGGCTATTATCTCCACCTTGGCCTTGTCTACCTTAATCCCTTCCCTAGATATCTCATGACCTAGGACAATCCCATGCTGCACCATGAAGTGACACTTTTCCCAATTGAGGGTCAAGTTCTTTTCGGTGCACCTACTCAGCACTAGCTCCAAGTGATGGAGACACTGGTCAAATGAATTCCCATAGACGGAGAAGTCGTCCATGAAAATCTCTAAGAAACGCTCGACCATATCAGAAAACAGGCTTAACATACAACGTTGGAATGTGGCGGGGGCATTGCATAAGCCGAAAGGCATTCGACGGTAGGCAAATGTCCCAAATGGGCATGTGAACGTTGTTTTTTCTTGGTCCTCCGGGGCTATAGGGATTTGGTTATACCTGAATAACCGTCCAAGAAGTAGTAATACTCATGACCGGCTAATCTTTCCAGCATTTGGTCAATAAATGGGAGGGAAAAATGATCTTTCCTAGTGGCTGCGTTAAACTTGCGGTAGTCTATGCATACTCTAACCTTGGTAGGCAATCGTGTTTGCACTAACTCATGCTTGTCATTCTCTACCACAGTAAAGCTAGACTTCTTAGGGACCACATGCATTGGGCTAACCCATTCGCTATCGGAAATGGGATAAATGATCCCATTATCTAACAGTTTTACTATTTTGGCGTGTATAGCCTCCTGCATGAGTGGGTTTAGCCTACGCAGTGGATCCCTCTTCGGTCTAACCCCTTCCTCTAGATGGATACGATGCTGGACTATCGTAGGGCTCAGTCCCTTGATATCTGCCATAGTCCAACCAATGGCTTCCCTATGTCTCCTAAGGGTTGCCAGTAGGTCTTCCTCTTGCCTATTAGTCAAATTAGATGCAACTATAACCGGTAACGTCTCTTGTTCACCTAGGTAGGCGTACTTAAGATGTTTAGGCAAGGCTTTTAACTCCAAAGAAGGAGGTGGCTCGATGGGTGGAGGTGTTAAGCTAGAATCTCCCATCTCTATAGAACTCAGATTTGATTCCCATTTGATCTCATCAAGGCTGAGATCACTTGCTTCTAAATCTTCCTCTTCCTCTGACTCAAGTGTGATCTCCTCATTATGCTCACTCGTCATGTTCTCAATGAAGTTAACCTCAAAGGGTTGGTCGGTCACATCGTAGGGATGCTTACCTAGGTTGAAAACATTGACTTCCTTGGTCATATCCCTAAAAGTCAGTCTCATGGATCCGTTTCTACAATTATGATTGCATTTGCGGTTGCTAGGAACGGTCTTCCTAAGATGACGGGAGTTTGGGACCTAGGATTAGACACAGGTTGTGTCTCTAAGATAATAAATCGACTGGGTAAATGAAATCTCCCACCCGTATGAGAACGTCATTGATCTCTCCCTTAGGAACTTTGATTGAGCGGTCAGCCAACTGAATAGTGACTTGGGTCGGGTTGAGTTCACCTAATCCAAGTTGTTGATATACGGAGAAAGGGAGCAAATTGATGCTAGCTCCTAAATCGAGGAGTGCTCGATTGATTTCGGCTCGACCTATGGTGCAAGAGATGGTGGGGCAACCAGGGTCCTTATACTTAATAGGGATCTGGTTGGACAATAGCTCACTAATGTTAGTGGCTAGAAAAACCTTCTTAGGCACATTAGTCTTTCTTTTCTTGGTGCACATGTCCTTAAGGAATTTGGCATAACTAGGGACCTGTTGGATTGCATCAAGAAGTGGGATGTTGAGCCTAACTTGATTGAACACCTCTAATAATTTCTCCATATGTGCATTGTTGTTGCTTCTAAGCCTATTTGGAAATGGAGCTATAGGCTGGTGCACCTGTCCTGCTGACTTTTCAACTTCAGTTTCATTGGAGCTGGGTGGAGGGGGAGTGGAGCTAGATGGAATGGATGACTGAGATGGATCCTGTGGCATGGATACTTGATTATCAACTTGTTTCCCCGATCTGAGTGTATGAACCATGTGACACTGATTTGGGTCTTGAGCCTCATTGGCTGGCCTAGGATTCCTAGGATTTGGCAATGGTTGACTCGGTAGGGTACCCCTCTGTCTCTCTTGTTGGTTCAATTGGATCTCTATCCTAGTTAAGACTTGAGCCAGCGCGTCGTGGCTTTTAACTAGAGTGTCCACCTTTCTTTCCATGTTGAAAGCCTTGTTTCCATTTGTGAATATTGGAAAGATGGTGAAGGATTTTGACTAGGAAAACTTTGCTGATAGGGCGGATTTTGGAAATTGTTGGAGAATTTGGGCCTAATTTGATCATTGTTGCTTGGGCCCCATGAAAAATTGGGATGATTTCTCCAACCAGGATTTTAGGTGGGTGAATAAGGATTGTTGGCGGGCCTTGTGAAGGCCGCACTCATATGTTCAGGCAAGCTTTGATGCGCGAAAAAGACAGGACATTCCTCGAACACATGGTTCATATCTTGACAATAAGTACAGCCCGCCGAAGATGTTGGGCTGACTTGGTTCACAGAGACTGGCTCTTTAGTTTCAAGGGCCTCTAGTCTTCGCATAACAGCAGCTAACTTAGCATCGGTTGCTATGTTGGCCTCAATGGAATGGATACCTCCTTTAGAAGAAGTAGGGTCATTAGTCCTAAATTTTTTCGGAGTAGGTTCCCATTGGATGGTATTTTCAGCTAATTCCTCATACAATTCCCATCCTTCATTTTCGTTCTTTTTCATAAATCCTCCTTGGCACATGGATTCTAACAACGTTTTAGTTTGATATTCTAATCCATCATATAGAACTTGGCAAAGTCGCCATTTCTCTATCCCATGGTGAGGGCATTGGGCAAGAAGGTCCTTAAAACGTTCGAAATATTTCCAAAATGGCTCATTTGCTGTTTGCTTAAACTGTAGGATATTCTTCCTAATCAGTGCAGTCTTGTGAACGGGATAAAATTTCTTTAAGAAGGCCTTAACGAAATTATCCCAAGAAGATATAGAACCGACCTCTAGACTGTAGAGCCATTTCTTTGCTAAATCCTTCAAAGCAAAGGGGACAAACCTAAGTTTGATGTCATCTTTTCCTAACTTAGGAATATTCATCATGAGACATACTTCCTCAAATTCCCTTATGAAGAAGTTTGCATCCTCGGAGTCAAGTCCATGAAATTTCGGAAAGGTGTTGATGTATTGTGGCTTAAGCTCAAATGGGTCAACACCTTCATCGTTAAGCTTGATGCAAGAAGGAAGAGAAGTCCTGATAGGATAGATCCTATCTTGGAGTGATGGCGGTTGTGCCATGTGTGAGTCGGGCTTGAGCTCGGGTGGTGAACTAGTTCTAGTTAGCCGGGATGTAAGTGGGTCTCTCGACCAAGCGGACATGCACAATGAGCAAATAAGTTCACCCAATCAATCAATAAAAAAGAAAAACAATCAAAAATCCTAATCTAGGGTAAGCCTTGACCTAGACGACTCCTAACTTTAGACTGTCCTTAGGAGGTCTACTGTCGACGTTAACCACAAGCTAATCGGCCAGGTAGGTGGCAAGACCGGTGGGAGGTTTTCCGTCAGAGACGTTCCTTAATTAAATAACCACCGTTCTTCAGGCTTTCGGCCCTCAATCCCCTGCTTAGACACCGATTTGACAAGAGTTAATTTCAAACAATTTTCCTCCTTCGGTCAATCTCCTATTGAGTCCGAGTTAACCTAGGGCCAACGTCTAGTCAAATTTTACTTAAGGTTAGGGTTGTGAGTGTGACGGATATGATTTGTGGGCCAAGGAAGGGTGATGAAATCCCCACCTTATCTTTTTTATGGGTTATGCCCTTAAGATATTTTGTGTACGTGTAAAGCA
Organism: Agave tequilana; assembly: GCA_038442645.1. Lineage (NCBI taxonomy): Eukaryota > Viridiplantae > Streptophyta > Magnoliopsida > Asparagales > Asparagaceae > Agave > Agave tequilana. The sequence goes on from JAVJIF010022594.1 coordinate 23,160, forward strand.
GTAGAAAAGTAATCACTCAAGAAAGCAGTAAATCAACCAAGAGTGTTTCCTAATTTATATGCTATGCAAACGTACCTTGTCGCCAGTACTCTTCAACAGAAAAAAAATTAAAATAGACACGTACCCTAAATGCAAGAGTCTAAAATTTTTTTTTATTATCAACAAATGGGTTAATGTTATTAATTAGCAGTTGCAGAGTGATCACAGAGAAATTTAATCACAGCAGTAAACAGTATTTGCAATTCTGAGCAACCTGCAGAAAATTTGATGAGTAGTGAACTACTCTTGCCGCGGAAATGCGGCTACTGCCGCGGACCCGCGGCAAAGAAGTAGGCTCTGATGCTTTGCCTTCGAGGGCAGAGGCACAGAGTTGCTATGTGTCCTTGCTGCTGCTTTGTTTTCCTGTTCTCTGTATCTGTAAACAGAAAGAATAAAAAAAATAATTAGATTGAGGAAATCGTGCCGTTCCTTCCCCGCAACGGCGCCAAAATTTGATTGAGAATTTTAGAATTTGTAAGTAAGAATGAGTTGTAAAATTCTTAATCTCAATGCTATCTGCTGTAGCAAGGGCTCAAGCGGGTCGTGATCCTCAGGGAAGGATGCGATGCAAGCATTTTGACCGATTCCTCTGTATCTTCAAAATATGAGAGAAGAGATTAGATTTGAGATATATATGATATGAAAGATGTGGTTTTACTGATCTTCTACCACAACCCTAATGCAAGTTAAGGAGATTGATCATCATATTGAGATGTATGTAATTCACCCTAGGTTACTAAGAACAATTCAAGCAAGAAAAGACGATACAAGATTCTAACTAAGTTACATTATTAAAAACTAAACAATATTTCATCCTAACATCTAAGTACAGCTTAAGAGAAGATTAATCTTAAATTTAGGCTGTCCTAGTTCTTAAGTATGAAGTCATGATGAGTCTTTTAAATATGCAACCTAGATTAAAAAGTCTAGTTATCTGTTTAATCTTCAAGAAAAATAATCATTAAACTTAGGGTTTCAAGAAGTGGTCATCAATCCGATCAATGCTTAACTGCTCTAGGGTTGCTTTAAGAATTTCAGCAAACCACTAGAGGATATTAGTTCATCATTTTTTTATCTTTTCAATTTATTTATTTATTTTTTTGTTGTTTAATAAGAAAGATTGCAAAAAGTAAAGAAAAAGAAAACCACAGATAGATCACAGAGAATAAAAACAAATAGAAGGACAATAAACGAAATGAGAAAGTAGGTAACCTTTATTTGATAATAGCCTCCAAATACAAGCTCCTTCTTCCACAATGTGCTTGAAACAAAAATTACAACGTGCTGAAATTTAAAGAAAAATGGATAAAAGAAAACCCTAATCGTCTCTGGATGCCCTCTCTGTTGCGCATGCAGGGATATTTATAGGTGCAGAAGGTGATAGAGTCCCGGATAAGATCGTACACGAAAGCAGTTGGGCAGCCTCATCAGAAATGCCGCGGAAACGCGGCTTGGGCCGCGTTTCCGCGGCTCTATGTCATCTGTTGGCCACGCGCTTTGGCGCGTGGCTTCTCCTGGTCCGTCCATCTGGTCGTTTCTTTCTGGAAGATGAATCCTGGCTCTTCAGTTTGGATTTTCGAGATAACTTAGAAATTAAGTTACTCTAATCCAAATCCCTTCAAAAAATAAATCTCATCCCTGCACACGTATTTATCCTCATCCACCAGGTATTTAGGATTGGATAGAATTCTATCCTTTCCCTCTTTGTAGTATTTGCAATATTTACATCTTGTATTTGCACTTTGACTTCTTGTAATTGCACTTTTACACTTGGGCTTGGACTTGGGCTTGGATCTGGGCTTTTGGGCTTCATTAAGCTTTAATTCTTTATTTAATTCAGAACTCAAGGCCTGCACACATTAAATAACAAAATATTAATAAATGTGCATCATTATATGAATAAATGTGAAAATGTGATAGTAAATATGATGAAAATTATGCATTTTTCACTACCAATCATTGCGCATCGCCGACATTCCGACATGTTTCAAAGGACGATTTCACTGGTACATGCAACGATGTCAAAGCATCCATTGCCGACCAGAGATCGTCATCCACGTCGGTACTAGTGTCTGACGGCACTGAATCAGACGCAAACACAGAAAAGTACGATAAATCTAGTTCTTCATTAATGTACCAACCGCCTACATCATCGGCGGAGGTATTATCAACATCGGGCTTATTAATGCCCGTTATAGGTGGATCTAGCTCCACACACACTCATCTTCCTCCAGCTCGGTGTCGGCTTCATTGCCAGAGTCTGGTTCCTCTGGCTGCGGGACTCATCTGTTTTCAAAGATTCCTGCTACAGGAGGGAATCTGTGAAATAATTCTCCACTCCCTTGAACGGATGCCTCTCGGCAATCAGCGTTCGCACCTTTCCACTCCCGTCAATGTATTTCATGACTTGGTGGAGAGTAGAGGGAATGATAGAATTGCGAAGAATCCAGGGTCTTCCCAGCAGTAGATTGTAGGAGGTGTCAGCATCTATGACGTAGCATGTCACCTCTGACCTTAGGTCTCCAATCTGGCATTTGAGCTTGACCTTCCCCATCGGACGGGTACTATTGGCATTGAACCCATAAATGGTCGTCTGGGTAGGGCTCAAACGGTGAGTAGGAATCCCAAGATGTTGCATGACCCTGCGAGGCATAATGCTGAATGCTGACCCGGGATCTACTTGAATGAGGTTCACCTCAGATGATCCAATATACCCTGCAAAGTAAAGGGGTCGATCATGCTTCCCTTTGACTTGCATATCATCTGCTGTGAAGGTGATGCAGGGAATATTTTTGGAGACGTGGAGGCAATCCTCTACATCTTCCTCCTTTGGTAGTTGGGTTATGAAGACTTCAGCGTTAGCCAGTGTAACGCCCCGATCCGGCGGGTACGGGAACGTTACTGCGACGTATATACGCAGGTCAGAAATACCCTCACGTATATACGCTAAGCATCAGTACAGACAAGAATCAGAGTACGGAAACACGTGGCATATATCCATATACATTCCAACATAAGGATTACAAAGTTATTACAGAGCGTGATATACTGGTACATGTACATTATATCACAGCCAAGTACAAAAGTAAAATTTACAATTTGTACAGTAAAAGGTGCTCACGGGCTGAAGAAGAAGATCCCCGAGCTAGCAGGAAGGATCAGGAACAGAAGGAGCTAGGACAAGTCAGCCTGCTCCGAGAGATAGGCTTGATCTTCAGTGGAGGGCTCCTCTTCAATCCAAGCTTCAGAACCTGAACATGCAAGTTCAGGGGAGTCAGAAACTCCCTAACGAATATGTAGGTGAAAGCCAAGTGTCATGTAAAGATAAGAATATGCATGTGTTGATATGATCAAACAGTATTAAGCATCAAAAAACTGTGTTAAGTGTACATGTACAGTAAACATGAAATGGAGGCATAAAATGATAGTAATAAGGCCTGAATGAATCTATTTCTGCCATTTTTAATATTTATACTTATTACTCGATCTACCCATATGTCTAGGTATGTGTAATAGCGTCCCAGTACACATACATCCACATATGAGTAAATCGAGGCTGTTATAGGAAACCAATGGGGGTATCAACGAACAATGTTTACAGTGGGTCCCGTACATGCCCGGGACCACGGTCCAGGACGTTCCATTGCTGGTGCATGGAACCCGCCGCAAGGCCTACAGGAGGGTCTTATAGAATGCCCTTATCAAGATGGTACCAAGAAGGAGGGAGCCAGCACTCCCCTCAGTCGCCTGGAGGCCCACAGGTCAGACTGGAAATTTTAGTTGCACAACATGCCTAGTGCCACTGTAAACACGAACATATATTGATAGCCGTAAATTTCCCTCGACCCGATGCAAGTTGTTCCTTTTTATGATTTATTATTTAATTATCAATTTACGGGAAAGCAAGTGCCTGGCAAGATCAGGAGTTAAAGAGTCATGAGTATTGTCATTTCAAGTCATCGCATATAATCCAGGATAGAAAGTACAAGATTCCCGTAAATGTGACAATCTAAAGTCAGGTATCAATATGATATTGCGGGGTAAGTATCCAGTAGTAGAATGATGCATGCATGTGTGCCAGGAAAATGATATAATAATAATCAATCGTGACAAAGTAGGAAAATCTGAAGGAAGGCGAGAACACTCGCCTAAAACTTCAAGTAACACCGGGAAATCCCAAGTTCCAGAATTTAAGTAACCAACGCGATTATATATTAAAAAGAGGAGGAGAAGGATGAATCAGTAAAGTGAGGATGAAGACGCGGGGTTGCAGATGCGGGAAAGTGGGCAGATGCGGGAAAGTGAGCATATGCGGGAAAGTGGGCAGACGCGGGAAAGTGGGCTCCGCGTTAGCAATCAAACAAAGAGGAAGGGAAAGGTGATTTTGTTGGTGGTTGAAGCAAAAGAGATGGAGGTGGTATTGCGATGGTATAAGTGATGGTGGAAGTGAAGATGGTGGTGGTCACGTTGGTGTTGTCGTTGCAATTGTCACCTAAATGATTACCGGAATAATCATAAACGATTACCGGAATAATCAACGGAGAGGTTGCCGACGAAGAAGAGCTCGGCCCCAATCCAAAGGAGGTGGCTGGCCCTAAAAGAGAAGGAGAGAGGTTGATGGTGCAAGTATAGTTCAATTTGACAAAATGGGATTTTGCGAACGATGCTTCGGAGGACGAATCTATGGTTCGTCGGAAAGAGGATGACGAGGAGGAGAAGACGGTATGCTTGGTGGTGGCTAAGGTGGTGTAGATGGTGGTGGGGAAGGTGGTGAAGTTGATGGAGAGGATGGGTTCCCTTGATGTTTCTTGGTGAAAAGAGGTTGAAGAAGATGGTGTAGTTGTTGGAAATGGAGGAGGAGATGGAGGGGAGAATGGTGGAGGATTTGGTGAAGGAGTGGTGGAGGAGATGGTGGTGGAAATGGAGGAGTGGTGGCCGGCCAAGGGAGTGGGCTGCTGTTTTTGGTTTGCAGGAAATGTAGAAGGAAGATGAGAAAAAGTGAAAGAGAGAGAGAGAGAGAAGGAGTGGGGGTTAATATATAATGGAAAAAATAGTATTATAATGTGTCATTTCCATCTTTAGATGAAACTTGCGTTTCATTCCAAAGAATGTTGCATCCCCATGACACCAAAGCTGCGTCTCGGCAAAATAAGGAGCCAAACGCGGAAATTAAAGCCGCGTCCTGAAGAAAATACGAAAACTGCGTTTAACAAAAGGACAAAAGTTATAATGACTTGATTGGGATTGATTGGAATTGATTAGCAGTGCATTAAATGCAGCATGGAGAGGCGTGGAGAGGATCTCCGCATTAAATGCAAAATCCCAGGTTGGTGAAATTCGCGTCTAGCGAGGAGAGAGAAAAGTGGAAAAATATCTGGATACTATTCCGGTATCTGGGAAAACACCAAAAATTCAGGAAAAGTCCGAAAAATAAAGTATCTCGAAAAGTTTCCCAAAATTCTCAAAAATAATAATATTATTTTAAGATTTTTAGTGAAATCGATTTTCAGAAATTCAATCTTGTTTTCAAGATAAAAATCCTGGAATCCACTGTAGACGGTGTCTACACCGGGTAGGCCAGATTTTTGATAAATTCTAAAAATTCTCAAAAAAATTATTTAGATAGAAATCATGATTTTAAGAAATACTGTGAAAGCCGTTTCTAGATTTTCAATTCCGTTTGTAAATTAAAAATCTGAAAGTCGGTCAGCGACACTAGTCGACACCGGTTTTGAAGATTTACAATTAAATTCTGAAAAATTCCAGAAAATCATGAAAAATCAAGAATATTAAAAAATAATATTTAAAACTGAAATCGGTCAAATCTGATTACCAAAAAGGTCAAATCATGCAGTACTGCTATATGAGTAAGAATTTAAATAACAGAAAATAAAATAAAAAATACGCTCCAAAAATCAGGACATATAACTGTGTACGTATTCTGAGGATGGGGTGTTACAGCCAGAGCTTCTTGTAGAGCTTCTCTGGTCGACTTCGATAGTCTAAGAAGCTCATAAAGCGTAATCCGCGCCAGGATGTTGGCTAGCTGAGCCAGGACATCAAAGCGGTAAGGTGAAGTGGATCCTTCCGCTACGTCCTTCGAAAGAACTCGAGAAAACCGGAGCTCTTTCTGTTTCTCCTCGGGTTGCTTCGTGGAGGTTTTGGCTGGCTCTGCAGCGGGTCTTGGAGGAGTTACCACCGTTTCGCCATACTTTTTCAAATATGGCTGCCCCGAACGGGTTTCTGCCACCAACTGACTGGGTTCTGCGGCCAGAACTATTGTCTCCTCTTCTGAGTCGGTTAGCGAGGGAATATCAGTTTCCGCTTCTCGAGAAGAGGCACACACCACGTTGCAGGATGAAGCCTTTGCTTTGCCTTTGGACTTCCTGCTGGTTACAGTAGTCCATTGTTGGCCATCCACAAGGTCGGGATGAACCCACATGACTTCTCCCTGAGGTGTGGGAATAGGTACCAAGCCCTTTTCTTGCTGCTGGTGCGGGTCTATGTTGACCATTCTCAGCTCTCCTCTTGGGATGGGGACTACTCCAGAGGGTGTTAGGGGTTGTCTCCCAAACTGGAGAACTGACGTCATATTAGCCGTCACCTTCTTCTATTCTGGTCGGAGTTTCAATACCTCCGCATCAATCAGGGCCTGAAGGATGTCCTTGAAGACGTAACAGCTCTTTGTAGGGTGTCCCAACATCCTGTGGTATAGGCAGTAACTGGAATTGTCGGTTTTACCGACTTCCTCGGGGCGCCTAGCTTCAGGAAGCTTCAGTCGATTGCTCTTGTTAAGTAGTTTGAAGAGCGAGTCGACATGTTCATCCTTAAAGGAATACTGCTTGTTGGCCCGTGGTTGGCTTGAAGAGCCACTTCCCTTGACCGGTTGAGGTTTGATAGGGGTCCTGGCCTCTGCTGCCAAGTTATCCTTCCTCTTGGCTTGGAGGGATGTGTCTGGCGCACGCCTTGTTGACCTCTCAGATCTGGGCTTACCCTCTTCCGCTCTGACGCGGGCAACGATCTCCTCAGCCTGTTCACCCTGCTGGACCAATTGCTTCCAGGTGCGGCTTTCAGCAACTCCTATTTGAGCAAGGAGTGAGGTTTGGAGATTGTGGCGGCATGTTTCCACCAGGGTAGCCTGGGTCATACCGCTCAGACATCGGAGTGCCACGTTCCGAAATCTTTTCATGAAAGACTTAACGGACTCTCCCTTTCGCTGCTTGGTGGCTAAAAGGGTAGGCATGTTGACCTCCGAGTCATCTTCAAAGAAGCGTGTTAAGAAAAGCTTCTCCAAATCACCCCAGTTCTTGACGGAACCTTCTGGGAGCTTCATGAACCATTCAAAGGCCAGCCCTTTTAGGGTGCCGATGAACAAACGCGCCAGGATGGCGTAGTTATCTACCACATTCCCAGTTTGGGATTTGAAATAGTAGATGTGTTGGTTCGGTGAACCTTTCCATCAAATGCTTGGAGGGTTGGAGCATTGAACTTGGGCGGGTACGAAACCAGGTCCCACTCGGCTGGGTATGGGCGGACCACTCCTGCTTCTTGGAGGCATTTCCGATTGGTAAGGGCCTCAAGACGTTGCTCCAACTGGTTCATTCTCTTAGAATGAACTTTTCCCCGGTCTTGGTCGTCCTTCTCCTGTGATGAGGATTTAGACGAACCAGAAGTAGACTGCGCGTTCTTCTCGGAGTGCTTGGAAGACGAGCTTTCTCCCTCTTTTCGTTTGCCCTTAGACTTTCTAGGGGGAGATTTCCTCCTGTCTTCGAGCAATTGTGTGAGCATCTGTTTGAGAGAGTCGATAGATTCCCGCTGAGCAAGAATCATATCGAGTTGTTCCCTCTGGACCTGGGCTTGCTGATCCAGGCGCCGGGCTGTCTCCTCAGGAGTGCCCGTCATGTATGTGAAGGCCTCTTTCTCTGTAGAAGAGTTTGAGGCCTGCGATTCTGCAATGGCAGAGTGCGAGTCATTAATCTCAATGCCCCAGGCTAGGGCATTGTAGTTGATCGGGGGAATGGCCCCGGTTCGGGTGCGAGTGTGTCGGTACACTCCTTCCGGTTCAGAGTCAGACTCGTCGGAGCTGACTACAGGCTGTTTTCCCCTGCTCCTGCTTGTCATATTTGCAGTGAGCTCTGGATACTCAGCGTCAGAGAACACCCTCCGCCTATGAGAGCGTCTTCTTTTGGCTGATGAGGGAATCAGGGTCAGCTGTCTAACTAAGGACTGCTGGTTCACGCCTGAACCGCAATGGCACTCAGAGAGCATGGAGATGAGCCGTTGGCAGCAACATGATGAAGTGGTTTGATTAGCACTTCTTTTCTTAGTCAAGTAATCCCTTAGATCCATGGGAAGAGGATCAAAGAGATTAGCCTCGCAATGTCGAGGGCGGAAAGCTTCCCTGCCCTGTACTGTTGGGACGCAGGGTTCAGCGACGCGGGGCGCATGAACGCAGCTTTTGCGTCGCGAGTTCAGGACGCGCGTCTGGCGTCTCTGCTGAGAAGAGATGCGACCATCGCGTTGCTGATTATCACGTCCGGGCGGAGACGCTTGAGAGATGCAGGGCTGCTGGGCCCTACGCCTAAGGGCGCGTGCCTCTTGTACTTGACGAGGCGCGCAAGCTTCGCCTTGGCGTCTGGTGAGTAGGACTTCAGAGGATCTAATTTGGAAAGTCTCGCATTGGGCCGCCAAACGCGGACTTCGCGTGCTGGACGTGGCGCGGTCAAGGCGCCGTGTTGAACTTTTCGTCCTGCCTCAGTTGGACAATCAGAAGTTCCAACTTGCAGTTGACGCGCACGCCTCCTCTGTCGACGCTCAGCATTTCGGTTGCGTCGTGGAGGTGGAGAGAACCCAACAACGACTTGGTGCTGAGGGAGAAGGTGGACTGGTTGGACACCAGAGATTTGGACCACACGGGTCTCGTGAGAGACGTTGACGCGTGTGTTCCGCATGGCGCGGCTGGTCGCAACGGCAGTCGTGCCTGGGACCACGTGGGCCTCCTGAGAGACGTTGGCGCATGTATCCTGCTTAGCACAGTTGGCTGCGACACCCTTTGCAGCCGCTGCGTCTGAGAGAGTCTCAGGGCGGGTTTCGGGGCAAGTCCCCGTGGAGACCCTGCGACAGACGCGGGTCTTTGGGCTCTTGGAGCCGGAAGAAAGAAACTCTTCATACTTTGCCTGGTCGAACTCAACTACGAGCGATTCGACCATCTTCCCCTTATGGAGGACATCACCTTGCGCCACGATTTGTTCGTCAGTGACAAATGCAGTCCCCAGCGGAGTCGCCATCTCTTGTACGCGTCGGAAAAGGGATGATTCGATTGTAAAATTCCTTTGATTGGATAGAAGACTCAACATCCTCCCTCCCTTGTAATCGAAAGACCGATCTGTTGTAATCTTCTATCCAATCAAAGGAATTTTACAATCGAATCATCCCTTTTCTGACGCGTACAGCTTGGCCACATGGTTGCGGATTATCCAGAGACCAAAAGTAAACCTTCCACCTTCAATAAGCCCTCCAAAAGAAAGCTCTCAAAGCTACGTGGGACTCGAAGAGTGAAACTGATGAAGAAGTTGATACGACACATGTGTGTTTCATGGCTAATGATAACACACCTAAGGTAACATCTGAATCCTCACTTGACAATTGTGAATTATCTATGGATGAATTAGGTGAGGCTTTTGAAGAGTTGTCTAGCAACTATGATTTTCTTAAAAGAAGTACTTAAAAGTGAAAAAGGAAAATGAAACTCTTCATAATAAAATTATTATATTCTCAAAAGAAAAAGATGATTTATCTTCCACACTTATATCCACACAAAAAGATTTTGATGCATATAAATTTCATGAAAAGCAAAATTTTCATTAATTGATAAAGATGAGATTTCTATCTTAAAGATAAAATGACTCTTTAGGAGATGTGTTAAAGAAATGTGAATTGATAAAGCTAAGTTGGAGGTAATATTTTCAAAGAAACATACTCCAAAAAAACATATTCATACTATACATGCTCATCATAACACACATACCCACACTCCTAAATCACAACATATACATCATGCTCGACACACTACACACACCAAGCATGTTCACACCCCACACTCTCATCATGCTTTTATTTATGGTAAGGTTTATTCATGCACTTATTGTGGCCAAAAAGGTCACTTAGCTAAATTTTATTTTGATAGAATAAATGCTTCTAATGATCACATTTGGGTTCGAAATGCTAACATTTAAGGACCCAATAAAATTTGGGCACCAAAATGAACAAATTTATTACATGATATAGGTAAACACCAAGGCTCCAAGACGTAGGGAGCGGTGGTATCTTGATAGTAATTGCTCAAGACATATGACGTGGGATATCAACAATTTCACAACCCTATCAAGGTACTATGAAGGTGACACCATCACCTTCGGAGATGATTTCAAAGAGAAAATTATCGGTATAGGTAACATTAAAATCGGCTCATCTCCCTTGATTGAAAATTTTGTTTTAGTTGATGGTCTAAAGCATAACCTCTTGAGTATTAGTCAATTTGTGATAGAGGTTTCAAAGAGATTTTTGATGATTTAGCTTGCAATGTTTTACATAAACAAACCAATGCATATGTACTTTCCGGTTTTCATGAAGATAATGTATACTTGATTGATATGTCAAATTTACAATGCAATGCTATATGTTTAAATGCTTTAATGAAGACTCTTGGTTATGGCATAGGAGACTAGGCCATGTTTTATTTGAACATCTATCTATAATAAACAATAATGAAGTGGTGAAAGGTATTCCTTATTTGAAATTTGAGAAGGACCGCATTTGCGATGCGTGTCATCTTGGAAAACAAACTAAGTCCTCTTTCAAAACGATCAAGGATATCATGACATCAAGACCCTTGAAGTTAATTCATATGGATTTGTTTGGTCCTACTAAAATCAAAAGTCTAAGTGGAAATTATTTTATTTTTGTTTTAGTTGATGATTTTCTCATTTTACATGGGTTTTCTTTTTAGAACATAAAGATCAAACTTTTTCACGTTTTCAAGTGTTTAGAAAAAGAGATGAAGAAGAAAATGATTTTCTGATTTTATGTATAAGAAGTGATAGAGTTGGTGAATTCATTAACCACTCCTTTATCACCAATTGTGAAGAACATGGAACATGAACTATCATGTCCTACAACTCCACAACAAAAAGGAGTAATTGAGAGGAAAAATTGAACTCTTCAAGAAATGGCTAGAACAATAATAAATAAATACGAACTCCCTCAATACTTAAGGGCGGAGGCCATAAATACATCATGCTATATCTCAAATAGAATTTATTTTTGTAAAAATACTTCTAAAATTTCTTTTGAAATTTACTATTTGAGAAAGCCTAATGTTTCTTACTTTAAAATTTTTGGTTGTAAATGCTTTGTTTTATATATTAAAGACAATTTAGGAAAATTTGATGCCAAATCTTATGAAGCCATATTTGTTGGGTATTCAAATACTGGTAAAACCTGTAGAGTTTTCAATAGATCTACTTTGACTATTTAAGAATCTATACATGTCAAATTTGAGGAATCTAATGCTTTTGTGAAGAATGTTGTAGAGATTGATTCCTTAGGTGAAGATATGAAGAAGATAGCCTTGAAGGACTCACCTATTGAGAAGAAAAATCAAAGATTGATGTAGAAGGTGAATTTCAAGAGGTTGAAGTGGAGCCAACACAACTGCTTCCAAAGGATTGAAGATTTACTTCAAATCATCCCAAGGACCTCATCATAGGTGATGTATCCAAGGGGGTAATTATTCGATCCAAATTCCATGATTTATGTGGGCATTTTGCTCTTATTTCACACAATGAGCCCAAAAACATCCTCGAAGCCAAGGCCGACTCGTATTAGTTGCTAACAATACAAGAAGAGCACAATCAAATTTGGTATCTTATTCCTAGACCCCGTGATAGACCAACTATTGGTATAAAATGGATTTTTAGGAATAAGTTGGACAAGTCGGGTAATGTTGTTAGAAATAAAGCTATTAGTGGTCCAATGTTACACACAAATCGAAGGTATCAATTTAAGGAAACATTTGCACCCGCAGCACGGCTTGAAGCCATACGGATGACACTTGCCTTTGCTTCTTATAAAGATTTCAAACTTTTTCAAATGACTGTCAAAAGGAGCATTTTTAAATGGTTTTATAGAAGCGGAAGTGTATGTTGAACAACCCCCTGGGTTTGTTCATCCTACACATCCAGATTTTGTGTACAAACTTGATAAAACTTTATATGGTTTAAAATAAGCTCCAAGAGCTTAGTATGAAAGACTTTTAACTTTTCTAATTTAAAATAATTTTGTTAAAGGTAAAGTTGACACCACTATATTTACAAAGCATGTAGATAGTGATATTCTAATTGTTTAAATTTATATTGATGATATTATTTTTGAATCCACTAATGAAAAGCTTTGTAAAGAATTTGAAGCATACATGAAGAACGAGTTTGAGATGTCAATGACGGGGGAGCTAAACTACTTCCTTGGCCTTCAAATCAAGTAAAGGAGTGATGGGATCTTCATATATCAAGCCAATATACAAGAGAACTCATCAAGAGATTTGAACTTGAAGATGCAAAATTAAACAAGACTCTCATGGTCACTACTATTAAGCTTGACAAGGATGAACAAGATATAAATGTAGACATTAAACTTTATAAAAGCATAATTGGTAATTTACTTTATTTGACGGCTAGTAGGCCGGATATTATTTTTAGTGTGTGTTTATGTGTTAGATTTCAATTTTGTCCTAAAGAGTCTCACTTAATTGCGGTAAATCGCATTATTAGATATCTTAAGGGCACCATTGGAATGAGCTTGTAGTATCCGAAAATCAGACAATTTTCTATGACGAGTTATTCGGATGCCGACTATGCCGGTTGTAGCGTGGACAGGAAGAGCACTAGTGATACTTGTCAATTTTAGGAAATTGTCTTGTTTCGTGGTCTTCCAAGAAATAAAATTCGGTAGCCCTCTCAACCGCCGAGGCGGAGTATGTTACGGCCGGGACTTGTTGTGCTCAAATCCTTTTAAAATATTTTATATTATGACCATATTAAAATATTTTGTGATAATACTAGCTCTATTCATATGACCAAAAATGCAAATCAACATAGCAAGACTGATTGAGATTTTATAGATTGAAATAGAGTTCAGAATTCTTAGTCTCAATGCGAATCTGCTGTAGCAAGGGCTCAAGCGGGTCGTGATCCTCAGGGAAGGATGCGATGAAAGCTTTTCGACTCGATTCCTCTGTGTCTTCAAAAATAGGAGAGAAGATATTAGATCTTGATATGTATGATGTAAAAGATGTGGTTTTGCTGATTTTCTACCACAACCCTATTGCAAATTAAAGAGCTTGATCTTCATCTTAAGATTGATATGATTCACCCTAGGTTATTACAAATATATCAAGCAAGAAAAATTAATACACGATTCTAACTAAGTTGCATTATTCAAAAACCAACTATGGTTCATCCTAACATCTAGGTACAGCCTAATAGAAGACTAATCTCAAATTTATGCTGTCCTAGTTCTTAAGTTTGAAGTCATGAAAAGTTCTTTTAACATGCAACCTAGATTAAGAATTTTAAGTATTTTTTAATCTTCTAGAATTAGTTGCCTTTAAACCTAGGGTTTCTAGAGATGTTCATTAATCAGATCAAGTTTTAATTGCTCTAGGGTTGCTTTAAGAATCTCAGCAAACCACTAAGAGGATTAGTTCTTCATCATTATTTTTTTCTTTTCAAATTATTTATATTTTTTTATTTTTTATTTAATGAGAAAGATTGCAAAATAAAGAAAAAGAAAGCAAGAAGAGATCACAGATTGAAAATCAAGAGATCACAAAAAGAAATAAAATTTGCAGAAATTAAAAGAGAACAAAAGAGTGACCTTTATTTCAGATGAATCTCCGGTTACACAATCGTCTCCTTCTTCTCCACAACGAGCATGAAATAAAAATTACAACTTTAAATAAAAGTGGCTAAAGAAAACCCTAATCGTCTCTGCCTCCCTTCTCTGCTGCGCCTGCAGAGATATTTATAGTGCAGAATGTAGAGGAGTCCCGGATGAAGTCGCCAACGAAATCTGGTAGCCTGACTCATCCACTTTGCCGCAAAAACCCAAGTTTTGCCGCGGATTTGCGGCAATTTAGTGACGTCTGGGCACGCGCTTTGGCGTGTGGCCTCTCTTGGTCCGTCCATGTGGGCTTTTGCTTCTGGAAGTGTGATCCTGGCTCTCCATCTTGAGATTTCGAGATAACTTAGTAATCAAGTTACCTTGATCTCAAATATCCCAAATCTTCTATCCACGAATTTTGGGCTTTTATCCTCATCCTGCAAGTGTTTAGGGTTGGATAGAAGTCTATCCTTCCCTCATCTTTAATATTTGCAACTTTAGCCCTTTGTGTATTTGCATTTTGACTTCTTGTAATTGCGCTTTTTCACCTGGGCTTCAAACATGGGCTTGGATCTGGGCTTTTGGGCTCTTTAAGCTTTATTTCTTATTAAAATAATACTTCGAGGCCTGCACACATTAAATAACGAAATATTAATAAATGTGCATTATAATATGAATAAATGTGCAAATGTGATGGTATATATGATGATAATGATGCATTTTTCACTACCTATCACACCCCCACACTTATCTTTTTGCTCGTCCTCGAGTAAAAATCAAAAAGAAAGAGAAAAATCTAACCTAGCTAACTCACTTTCGTAGGAATCACGGTTGCACTTAGCACGTGCAACAAGCCGTTAAACCTCTAGGTTACCCTAGAGGATGAGTGTTGTCTCGTGAGGGTTTTCAGCGGATTACACCCACAAAATCCATAAAAGGAAAATATTTGAATTATTATTGAAGAGACTAAGTAGTCTATAAGTTTTAGGATTATCATTTTTATTCATTCTTCAAACCTGGTCTTTATAAAGTCAATTGTTATTCATTTTAGGTAAGGATTAAAATTGAATTTCTAATATAGTCTTTTTCGTTACCAAAAGTCATACGCACCCTTATGAATCTAGGAATTCCTTAACTTGGACTCTCATGCCTCTTTATTATTTTTATAACATCATCTAATTTTCTTTCGTGTAAGTATCAAGGCTTCTTGAGGCCCTCATACCTAACTAATTGACTATTAGATGTGTTAATATATATATATATATATATATATATATATATATATATATATATATATATTTTGGCATGTATAACTCATCTAATTTTCTTTCGTATAAGTATCAAGGCTTCTTGAGGCCCTCATACCTAACTAATTGATTATTAGATGTGTTAATACATATATTATATTTCTTAGTTTTCTTAGGCTTTCTAATCCACCCATGTAACGAACTTAAAGTCGATGACTCCCAAACCGGTTGGCTTTAGGGCACCAGGTGAGAAAACACCCCGCGGACTCAAATTCGAGTGAACTAGGCCCCAAAACTAAGGACTTTATTTTCTTTACTCACCTTTAGGCATGAATACTTATGCTTCTTGAGGCACATGTATCAGCTTAATTGGTGATTTTTTTTCTTCTCTTTTTTTTTTCTTTTTTTTTTTATGAGGCACAAGGTCTTTGTCTTAGAATCCTAGATATGCATTTGGTATGCACATTTCATTAAGGTAAAAATCAAGACTAATTATTTATTCAATTTCTCTCCTATACCTAAAAATTAAACAATTTATTTATTTTGACCAAGTTTTTAGAAATCCTAATCATGATTTTCCTAATCCTTAAAACTAACTTAGATTTCTTTCAAAAAATAAGTCAAAGTATTATCCTTTTTATAAAATTTTTTTTTTTTATATATTACATACCCTTCCCCCACACTTGTTTCATGCATTGTCCCTAATGTATGAATGAAATGTATGGATGCATGAACTGGCAGAAAGATATAATCACCGATACAGTGGGTCAAAAAGACCCATCGCCGCATTAGCTTCCGGCACAGACTCCAAAAAGATTTAAGACGTTGACCATTTACCTTGAATGCATTGCCATTTTTGGGATCGTAGATCTCGATGGCTCCGTGTGGAAACACCGTCTTAACAATGAATGGTCCTGTCCATCTTGACTTTAACTTGCCGGGAAAGAGGTGAAGTCTAGAGTTGTAAAGTAAAACTTTTTGTCCTTGGACAAAAGTTTTTCTCGTGATGAATTTATCGTGAAAAACCTTAACTCTATCCTTCGCAATCTTCGCATTCTCGTATGCATCATTCCTCAACTCCTCTAGTTCAGAAATTTGTAATTTCCGAAACTCACCGGCCTTATCTAAATCGAAATTTAGCTGCTTAATTGCCCAAAGGGCCCGGTGCTCTAGCTCGACAGGAAGGTGGCAAGCCTTTCAAAGACCAGTTTGTAGGGAGACATTCCTAGAATCGTCTTAAAGGCAGTCCTATATGCCCATAGGGCATCCACCAGTTTGGTGGACCAGTCCTTCCTATTCTGATTCACAGTCTTCTCCAAAATGAGCTTGACTTGCCTATTAGAAACTTCTACCTGCCCGCTAGTTTGAGGATGGTAGGGCGTAGACAACTTGTGGGTAATGACATATTTTCGCATAAGAGCTTCAAAAGTTCTATTGCAAAAATGTGTGCCATTGTCGCTAATGATGGCTCGAGGGATTCCAAAGCGTGAGATGATATTATCTTTCAAGAATTTGACAACAATTTTGTTGTCATTTGTCTTGCAAGGGACAGCTTCTACCCACTTTGACACGTAGTCTACGGCCAACAAGATGTACTGGTGCCCAAACGAATTAGGGAAGGGTCCCATAAAATCAATGCCCCATACGTCGAAAAGTTCTACTTCTAGAATGGGATTTAGGGGCATCATATTTCGTTTGGAAATTCTTCCTATCATTTGACATCTTGTGCAAGTTTTGCAATACTCAAATGCGTCTCTAAACACAGTTGGCCAATAAAAGCCACTTTGCAGAATTTTCTCGGCAGTTTTGCGGGGACCAAAATGTCCACCGCAAGCGAACTCATGACAAAAAGCTAACACGCTTCTAGTCTCCTCGTTGGGGACACATCTCCTAATGATTTGGTCGCTACAATATTTGAAAAAATAAGGATCTTCCCACAGTAATACCGAACTTGTGACAAGAATCGGTATCTATCCTGTTTAGACCAACTAGGTGGTGTTTGGTTTGTGACTAAGTAATTAACTATGTCAGCAAACCATGGCTCCTTAGAGATGGCTAGAAGTTGCTCATCGGGAAAATTGTCATTGATGGGCAGCTCGTCAGAAGGTGCGTTTGGCACACGAGAGAGATGGTCAGCTACGACATTTTCGACACCTTTTTTATCTCGAATTTCGAGATCGAATTCTTGAAGGAGAAGGATCCAACGAATGAGTCGGGCCTTCGCATCTTTTTTAAGCATAAGGTATCGAAGAGCAGAATGGTCAGTGAAAATCGTGGTCTTGGTCCCAAGTAGGTATGGGCGGAATTTCTCCAAAGCGAACACTACTGCCAAGAATTCCTTCTCGGTTGTAGTATAGTTCATTTGGGCGTCATTGAGCGTCCTACTCGAATAATAGATCACGTGCTGCTTGCTGTCCTTACGCTGTCCTAAGACAGCACCTATCGCAAAATCTGAGGCATCGCACATGATCTCAAAAGGCTTGGACCAGTCCGGAGGTGAGATGATAGGAGCAGAGATAAGTTCCATTTTCAATTTCTCCCATGCAGTATGGCACCTATCATCAAAGATGAAGGACACGTCTTTAGCTAGAAGGTTTGTAAGGAGTCTAGCAATTTTGCTAAAGTCCTTAATGAACCTACGATAAAATCCGGCGTGTCCTAAGAAAGACCGAATGTCCTTCACGCATCGCGGAAGTGGAAGTCTCGCTATGATCTCCACCTTGGCCTTGTCTACCTTAATCCCTTCCCTAGATATCTCGTGACCTAGGACAATCCCATGTTGCACCATGAAGTGACACTTTTCCCAATTTAGGGTCAAGTTCTTTTTGGTGCACCTACTCAGTACTAGCTCCAAGTGATGGAGACACTGGTCAAATGAATTTCCATAGACGGAGAAGTCGTCCATGAAAATTTCTAGGAAACGCTCGACCATATCAGAAAACAAGCTTAACATAAAACGTTGGAATGTGGCGGGGGCATTGCATAGGCCGAAAGGCATTCGACGGTAGGCAAATGTCCCAAATGGACATGTGAACGTTGTCTTCTCTTGATCCTCCGGTGCTATAGGAATTTGGTTATACCCTGAATAACCGTCCAAAAAGCAGTAATACTCATGACCTGCTAATCTTTCCAACATTTGGTCAATGAAAGGGAGGGGAAAATGATCTTTCCTAGTGGCTGCGTTCAACTTGCGGTAGTCTATGCATACTCTCACCTTGTTAGGCAATCGTGTTTGCACTAACTCATGCTTGTCGTTCTCTACCACAGTAAAGCTAGACTTCTTAGGGACCACATGCATTGGGCTAACCCATTCGCTATCGGAAATGGGATAAATGATCCCATTATCTAACAGTTTCACTATTTCGGCGTGTACAGCCTCCTGCATGAGTGGGTTTAGCCTACGCTGTGGATCCCTCTTCGGTCTAACCCCTTCCTCTAGATGGATACGATGCTGGACTATCATAGGGCTCAGTCCCTTGATATCTGCCATAGTCCAACCAATGGCTTCCCTATGTCTCCTAAGGGTTGCCAGCAGGTCCTCCTCTTGTCTATTGGTCAAATTAGATGCAACTATGACCGGTAACGTCTCTTGTTCACCTAGGTAGGCGTACTTAAGATGTTTGGGCAAGGCTTTTAACTCCAAAGAAGGAGTTGGCTCGATGGGTGGAGGAGTTAAGCTAGAATCTCCCATCTCTATAGAACTCAGATTTGATTCCCATTCGATCTCATCAAGACTGATATCACTTGTTTCTAACTCTTCCTCTTCCTCTGACTCAAATATGATCTCATCATTATGCTCACTCGTCATGTTCTCAATGGAGTTAACCTCAAAGGGTTGGTCGGTCACATCGTAGGGATGCTTACCTAGGTTGAAAACATTGACTTCCTTGGTCATATCCCCAAAAGTCAGTCTCATGGAACCGTTTCTACAATTTATAATTGCATTAGCGGTTGCTAGGAACAGTCTTCCTAAGATAACGGGAGTTTGGGACCTAGGATTAGACACAGGTTGTGTCTCTAAGACAATGAAATCGACCGGGTAAATGAATTCTCCAACCCGTATGAGAACGTCATTGATCTCTCCCTTTGGAACTTTGATAGAGCGGTCAGCCAACTGAATAGTAACTTTGGTCGGGTTGAGTTCACCTAATCCAAGTTGTTGATACACGGAGAAAGGGAGCAAATTGATGCTGGCTCCTAAATCGAGGAGTGCTCGATTGATTTCGGCTCGACCTATGGTGCAAGAAATGGTGGGGCAACCTGGGTCCTTATACTTGATAGGGATCTGGTTGGACAGTAGCTCACTAATGTTAGTGGCTAGAAAAACCTTCTTAGGCACATTAGTCTTTCTTTTCTTGGTGCACATGTCCTTAATGAATTGGCATAACTAGGGACCTGTTGGATTGCATCAAGAAGTGGAATGTTGAGCCTAACTTGATTGAACACCTCTAATAATTTCTCCATATGTGCATTGTTGTTGCTTCTAAGCCTATTTGGAAATGGAGCTATAGGCTGGTGCATCTGACCTGCTGACTTTTCAGCTTCAGTTTCATTGGGGCTAGATGGAGCAGGAGTGGAGCTAGATGGAATGGAAGTGGAGCTAGGTGGAATGGATGGCTGAGATGGATCCGATGGCATGGATACTTGATTATCAACTTGTTTCCCCGATCTGAGTGTATGAACCATGTGACACTGATTTGGGTCTTGAGCCTCATTGGCTGGCCTAAGATTCCTAGGATTTGGCAATGGCTGACTCGGTAGGGTACCCCTCTGTCTCTCTTATTGGTTCAATTGGATCTCTATCCTAGTTAAAACTTGAGCCAGCGTGTCGTGGCTTTTGACTAGGGTATCCACCTTTCTTTCCAAATTTGAAAGTCTTGTCTCCATTTGTGAATTTTGGAAAGACGGTGGAGGATTTTGACTAGGGAAATTTTGTTGATAGGGCGGATTTTGGAAATTGTTGGAGAATTTGGGCCTATTTTGATCATTGTTGCTCGGGCCCCACGAAAAATTGGGATGATTTCTCCAACCAGGATTGTAGGTGGGCGAATAAGGATTGTTGGCGGGCCTTGTGAAGGCCGCACTCATATGTTCGGGCAAGCTTTGATGCGCGATTAAGACAGGACATTCCTCGAACACATGGTTCATATCTTGACAATAAGTACAGCCCGCCGAAGATGTTGGGCTGACTTGGTTCACAGAGACTGGTTCTTTAGTTTCAAGAGCCTCAAGTCTTCGCATAACAGCAGCTAACTTAGCATCGGTTGCTACGTTGGCCTCAATGGAATGGATACCTCCTTTAGAAGAAGTAGGGTCATTAGTCCTAGATTTTTCAGGAGTAGGGTCCCATTGGATGGATTTTTCAGCTAATTCCTCAAACAATGTCCATCCTTCATCTTCATTCTTTTGCAGAAATCCTCCTTGACACATGGATTCTAACAGTGTTTTAGTAGAATAATCTAATCCATCATAGAGAACTTGGCAAAGTCGCCATTTCTCTATCCCATGGTGAGGACATTGGGCAAGGAGATCCTTAAAACGCTCGAAGTATTTCCAAAAAGGTTCATTGGCTGTTTGCTTATACTGGAGGATATTCTTTCTAATCAGTGCAGTCTTGTGAACGGGATAAAATTTCTTTAAGAAGGCCTTAATGAAATTATCCCAAGAAGATATTGAACCGGCCTCTAGACTGTAGAGCCATTTCTTTGCTAAATCCTTCAAAGCAAAGGGGATAAACCTAAGTTTGATAGCATCGTCTCCTAACTTAGGTATATTCATCATTTGACATACTTCTTCAAATTCCCTTATGAAGAAGTATGCATCCTCAGATTCAAGTCCATGAAATTTGGGAAGAGTGTTGATGTATTGTGGCTTGAGTTCATATGGGTCAACACTTTCGATAGTGAGCTGGATGCAAGAAGGAAGAGAGGTTCTAATAGGATAGAACCTATCTTGGAGTGACTGTGGTTGTGCCATGTGTGAGTCGGGCTTGAGCTCGGGTGGTGAACTAGTTCTAGTTAGCCTGGATGTAAGTGGGTCTCTCGACCAAGCGGTCATGCACAATCAGCAAACAAGTTCACCCAATCAATCAAAAAAAAGAAAAACAATCAAAAGTCCTAATCTAAGGTAAGCCTTGACCTAGACGACTCCTAACTTTAGACTGTCCTTAGGAGGTCTACTGTCGACGTTAACCACAAGCTAATCGGCCAGGTAGGTGGCAAGACCGGTGGGAGGTTTTCCGTCAGAGACGTTCCTTAATTAAATAACCACCGTTCTTCGGGCTTTCGGCCCTCAATCCCCTACCTAGACACCGATTTGACAAGAGTTAATTTCGAACAATTTTCCTCCTTCGGTCAATCTCCTATTGAGTCCGAGTTAACCTAGGGCCAACGTCTAGTCAAATTTTACTTAAGGTTAGGGTTGTGAGTGTGACGGATATGATTTGTGGGCCAAGGAAGGGTGATGAAATCCCCACCTTATCTTGCTTATGGGTTATGCCCTTAAGATGAATTAGTGTACGTGTAAAGCGGTAGAAAAGTAATCACTCAAGAAAGCAGTAAACAACCAAGAGTGTTCCTAATCTATATGCTATGCAAACGTACCTTGTCGCCAGCACTCTTCAACAGAATTAAAAAAATGTAAATAGACACGTGCCCTAAATGCAAGAGTCTACTAAAAAATTTTTTTTTATTTTCAACAAATGGGTTAATGTTATTAATTAGCAGTTGCAGAGTGATCACAGAGAAATAATATCACAGCAGAAAATAGAATTTTGCACTGCAGAGCAACCTGCAGAAAAATATATCAGTAGTCCACTACAATTGCCGCGGATTCTCGGCTTTTGCCGCGTTTCTGCGGCAAATTTGTAGGTCCAGGTGCTCTGCCTTCGAGGGCAGAGGCACTGGATAGCTATATGTGCTTTCTGCTACTCTGTTTTTGTTTCCTGTTCTCTGTACCTGCAACAGAAAAGAAAGAATGATTAGAACGAGGAAATCGTGCCGTTCCTTCCCCGGCAACGGCGCCAAAATTTGATTGAGATTTTATAGATTGAAATAGAGTTCAGAATTCTTAGTCTCAATGCGAATCCGCTGTAGCAAGGGCTCAAGCGGGTCGTGATCCTCAGGGAAGGATGCGATGAAAGCTTTTCGACTCGATTCCTCTGTGTCTTCAAAAATAGGAGAGAAGAGATTAGATCTTGATATGTATGATGTAAAAGATGTGGTTTTGCTGATTTTCTACCACAACCCTATTGCAAATTAAAGAGCTTGATCTTCATCTTAAGATTGATATGATTCACCCTAGGTTATTACAAATATATCAAGCAAGAAAAATTAATACACGATTCTAACTAAGTTGCATTATTCAAAAACCAACTATGGTTCATCCTAACATCTAGGTACAGCCTAATAGAAGACTAATCTCAAATTTATGCTGTCCTAGTTCTTAAGTTTGAAGTTATGAAAAGTTCTTTTAACATGCAACCTAGATTAAGAATTTTAAGTATTTTTTAATCTTCTAGAATTAGTTGCCTTTAAACCTAGGGTTTCTAGAGATGTTCATTAATCAGATCAAGTTTTAATTGCTCTAGGGTTGCTTTAAGAATCTCAGCAAACCACTAAGAGGATTAGTTCTTCATCATTATTTTTTTTCTTTTCAAATTATTTATATTTTTTTATTTTTTATTTAATGAGAAAGATTGCAAAATAAAGAAAAAGAAAGCAAGAAGAGATCACAGATTGAAAATCAAAGAGATCACAAAAAGAAATAAAATTTGCAGAAATTAAAAGAGAACAAAAGAGTGACCTTTATTTCAGATGAATCTCGGTTACACAATCGTCTCCTTCTTCTCCACAACGAGCATGAAATAAAAATTACAACTTTAAATAAAAGTGGCTAAAGAAAACCCTAATCGTCTCTGCCTCCCTTCTCTGCTGCGCCTGCAGAGATATTTATAGTGCAGAATGTAGAGGAGTCCCGGATGAAGTCGCCAACGAAATCTGGTAGCCTGACTCATCCACTTTGCCGCAAAAACCCAAGTTTTGCCGCGGATTTGCGGCAATTTAGTGACGTCTGGCCACGCGCTTTGGCGCGTGGCCTCTCCTGGTCCGTCCATGTGGGCTTTTGCTTCTGGAAGTGTGATCCTGGCTCTCCATCTTGAGATTTCGAGATAACTTAGTAATCAAGTTACCTTGATCTCAAATATCCCAAATCTTCTATCCACGAATTTTGGGCTTTTATCCTCATCCTGCAAGTGTTTAGGGTTGGATAGAAGTCTATCCTTCCCTCATCTTTGATATTTGTAACTTTAGCCCTTTGTGTATTTGCATTTGACTTCTTGTAATTGCGCTTTTTCACCTGGGCTTCAAACATGGGCTTGGATCTGGGCTTTTGGGCTCTTTAAGCTTTATTTCTTATTAAATAATATTTCGAGGCCTGCACACATTAAATAACGAAATATAATAAATGTGCATTATAATATGAATAAATGTGCAAATGTGATGGTATATATGATGATAATGATGCATTTTTCACTACCTATCAAAGACCAAGCACATAGAAATTCGATATTATTCTCTTAGAGATCACTATGAGAAAGGTGATACTGAGATTGATTATGTTTCCACCGATTTTCAACTTGCGGACATTTTACTAAACCACTAGATTATAATAGATTCATTCATTTATGGTGAGTTAAATGTTTGTATTATAGATTCATAAGTTTTTGAAAATACTTTTCAATTTTATTTGTACAGTTTGAAGTTGTTTTTTGTTGACATCTTTACCCTTTTTGATGCATGACAAAAAGGGGAGAGATATTTGAGTTATTAAGTTATTTTTATCCTATATCCATTCTCTTTACCATGCATATTATTATTAAGATTTATTGGAATAATTTTTTATATATATGCCTGTATGTGTGAGTTGCTTGTACTGTCAAATCCAATTAAAGTCATAATGTTTTACTTGTACTTGATATATAGCATAATTTGAGATGGAGCTTTCAAAGCTCTTTCTTATCTTTTATCTTAAATAACTCGCTTGTTTTGTTATCATCAAAAAGGGGAGATTGTTGGCCCAAGGTTACAGTCACCTGGTTTTATGGTTTTGATGATAACAAAATATTTGTACTAATCAAGTTCAAGTGGTTAAGTTTATTTCAGGATTCTAAGAATTTAAGAAGTTTTCTTCCCCTAAAGGAAGGTGTTGAAGACTCAAGAAGACTCAAATACGGGATTAAAGCTCAAAGCACTCAAATGACGCTAATGGAGAAGCCCGATTGAAGATCTTGTAGTCACCTAGAGCCTTATAAGATATTAGTTTATTAAAGTGAAGAATATGATAGTAATGCTCAAGAAGTTACACACACAATACATGATTTCGAAAAATACAAGTTTTAGGTAGTATTGGTATTTTTGCATGTTTGGTATTTATACATGTCTTATAATTTTTCCAAAATTTTGTAACATATTTAGAACATATATTTCATCACCTATACATTGCTGCATCTCCCTTAAACCAATACAAAATATTTTGAAAATTATTTAAAGTTCAAAATTTCAAAATTAAACTGTTTCAGGCCACATCGGTTGAACGCCCAGTCAATCGATGCCCATTACATGCCAGAACGGTCAACCGAGCGGTCGACCGGTCCTTTGACCAAGGGTGTGCACGTTTGTGCATGTTGTCGTCGACCGACCGGTCGACCGCCAACCCTTGCGGTCGACTGACTAAAAGTCCCCAACTCTTGGTTGGAGTCGATCGACCGACCCGGTCGACGGACAGTTCAAAATTTTCTTTTTATATAAAGAGCGATCGACCGGAGCCAATGGCTCTATGGCGGTCGACCAGCCGATCGATCAGCCGGTCGACAACAGGCTGTCAGATGGCCATAACAGCTAGTTTTTTAATCTGTTTTGTTTTTAGTGGATTCCAGTGGACATTTTTAACTTCCAAGTAGCTAAACACACCCCATATGACCTGATATGATGTATAAATGATATTTATTCATTGCCTATGTTATTGGTCATGGGTTTTGGTTTAGACAAGAAAAATACTCAAGTTTTCAAGTTTGTTTCAAAAGAGAATAGTTTCTAGCTTTCAATTTCTAAGTTTTTTTTTCAAAACTATTTTTCGGTTGGTTTAAAGCTTCTCTATTCTTTCTAACTGAATTTCTTCTCTCACTTAGCTTTTTGAGCTTCACATCATTTTCCACTCTATAGGAAGTTGCAAGAGAGAATGTTTGGGGTCTTGTTAGATCACGAAGTGCCTTGTAACCTCAATTGGGTTTGTGCTACCTCTTGTGTAGAGGGTTGAGTTGGTGGAATTGTGTACTCCGGTCTTGTGTAAACAAAGTTGTAATCCCTTCATGAAAAATCTCTTAGAGGAAAGTGAAATCTTTATCCCTGTCAATTAGACCCGATAGCCACTTTGTTATCACGGTAGTATTGAGAAAGCCAAAGCACCAAATTACTTTCACTGATTTCTAAATATACATATTTTTGTGCATAGTTTACCTCTGATCAATAACATAGGACCCTAGTTGATATGTGTAGTAGCCGTAGTATGGGATGTGTATACTGCATGTCGCAATTGTTGTTCGATAACATAATTAATAAAAATAGACATTTTGTAATGTATTGTAAATTGACTGTGTTCACTTGTTATACATATATATATATATATATGTATATTGTGTGTGTGCGTGTGTATATATATGTATGTCTATATATATATATATATATATATATATATATATATATATATATATATATATATATATATATATATATATATATATATGTATATATATAGGTATATATATAGGGAGCTGATCCTCTAAGAACAGTTCTCACGGATTTCTGTAAGAACTTTCACGTGGGTCGTCGAATCTGATAGATCAAATCAAATAAAACTAGATCTCTATCAGATCCGACGGCCCACGTGAAAGTTCTCACATGAATTCGTGAGAACCGTTCTTAGGGGATCAACTCACTTATATATATATATATATATATATATATATATATATTATATATTATATGTCTACATATATATATATATATATATATATATATATATATATATATATATATATATATATATATATATATGTAACATATATATATATATATAATATATATATATGAGAAAAATGTATATCAGCCTGCGGGCTGAGAGTACTCTCTCAGCCTGCGGTGACGTGGCTCAATTGTCACTTCACTGACTTGCGGCACGCTTTTAGGAAGAAGTTAAATTACCAAATACCCCTTATGAAAAGCAACTCTTTCGGTAACCTTCCTTATTGTTTATTATTATTTTTCCCCTTTTTTTTCGCTCTTTATAGGTTTTAGGTTATTCTGTATAATTACTTTCCCCCTATTTCCTTACATCTTTTTGAAAGATCTAGTTTCTCCTTTTCAGCCTGCTGCGATAAACTTTTTTCTAAAAATATAAAATCTTTTCCGATCAATTTTTTCTCTAAAATATTTAATGTCAACGTCTGAGCAGTCTACTGGCGATCTAAATATGGAAGATATTGCATCTGGTTCTACTTTCTCTCAGAAAATTGAAAATCTTGAAGGTTGACATCTTTGCATGCCGATCAACAGGTTTTAATTGTTTCATTTTTTTTAAAAACAATTTCTTAAATATTGAATTTTTCTCTTTAAGTCTATGAGGTACTGCGACCTATAACAAATGATTTAAAGTTTCAGAAATGCAACCGTTTTAATATTCGGTCGCAATCTTATTTGAAAATAATCTCCGGCTGTGAAATCTTTTTTTTTGGGTATGCGTCTTAGGTCGCAGTCTTTTGTAAGGAGTATATATAGCTTTCTTCACATACGGGTAACTGCGACTTAAGTCGCAGTCTTTGGTAAGGAGTAATATAGATTTCTTCACATACGGATAACTGCGACTTAAGTCGCAGTCTTTAGTAAGGAGTAATATAGATTTCTTCACATACGGATAACTGCGACTTAGGTCGCAGTCTTCAATAAAGGAGTATTATAGATTTCATGTCGTATGTGAAATCTTATTTTTATTTACTGCGACTTAGGTCGCAGTCTTTAGTAAGAAGTAATATAGATTTCTTCTCATACGGATAACTGCGACCTTGGTCGCAGTATTTGATAAGAAGTAATATAGTTTTTCATCTCTTATGCGACCTTGGTCGCATTTATATAACTTATATTTTATAATACAGTGATATCTAAAAAATATTTATATTCATTTAATTCGTGTAATTGTTTTTTGTAGGATATGAATACACATGGAGAAATGTCTGGAAGCTCAGATAAGTTTATAGGGAAACAGTTCCTGTCGGATATAGAAGCATACAATTTCATCAATTATTTTGCAAGGAATAGAGGTTTTAGCGTGAGAAGAAAGGTACAGATAAGTCACGGAAGCCTCCTTATAAGATTATTTGCAGAAAATTTTGCTGCAACAAGGAAGGTCTGAAGAAGTTGTGTGACAAAAGACAAGAGGGCTTACAGTGCATCGTCGAGTTAACACTAGAGTAGCTTGTCCTGCTGAGATGCATATCCGTCTTCGTTTTTTTTGGACAAAAGACATTGGGTTATCACAAAATTTGTTGATACTCATTCACATGAATTGTCAAGCCCGGATAAGGTACATCACCATTACTCTCACCAGAATCATCGTTCAAAAATTAGCAGAAGCATTATGACCAATCTGGTTGATGTTGGAATGCGGCCTTCAAATATTTCCAGCGTTGTTAATGCAATGAGCCAAGGAGAAGGCTGTGAAGAAGTGAGCCCTCAACAAGTTATTGATTTCACTCGTCAACGTATAAATAACTGCGGTCATGAGTTTATTGCTATTATCAAATATTTTCAAGAGATAGCCGAGACCGATCCAGAATTCTTCTTTTCAAGTGAAGTCGATAACGCGGGCACACTTAGAAGCATTTTTTGGGCTGATGGAAGAGCTATTTCCTCATATCTGAGGTTCTGTGATGTGATCGTTTTTGACACAACATACAGGACTAATCACTTGAGCTTGCCATTTGCTCCATTCACTAGAGTAAATCATCACCGGCAGTCAATTTTGTTCGGCTGTGCATTGCTTGCTGATGAGCAGAGGGATACTTTTGTTTGGTTATTCCAAAAATGGCTCAAGTGCATGCATGGAGTTGAACCGAAGCTGATTATTACTGATCAGGATGCGCAGATTGGTGACGCCATCAAGATTGTTTTCCAAACTTCTCGCACCGTTACTATTTCTGGCATGTGCGGAAACATATTGCCGAGCAACAAATCCCAATGTCAAACAAGTATGGAGAAGATATGGTCTCCGATTTCCATGCTTGGTACACCTCCCGCGATATAAGCACTTGTGAGGACGATGGTGTCTGATGAATGAAAAATATCAGTTAGAAGAAGAAGATGACAGTTGGTTGATGAAGATGTACAGGCTCCGTAGACATTGGGTTAATGCATATCTCAAGGATGTTTTCTGTGCTGGAATGACAACCAGTCAGAGGTCCGAGAGTATTAATTCCTTCTTTGATGGTTTTGTTAACTCAAACACTAAACTAGTAGAATTTGTTCACCAATATGATAAAAGTTGTTGCTTCCCGTCGTACATCTGAATCTCTTCAAGATTTTAGGGGTTTGAATTCTGTGCCCAACTGTATATCCAATCCATATGAGATACAGGTTTCGAAGTTGTATACACCGAAGATTTTTCAGTTGTTCCAAAAGGAATGGGCAGTTGTAATGACACTATTTTCAGAAGAGGTGGAACACGACAAACCTGGATCAACATATTTGTTGGTAATTTTTCAGAATCAAAAGACGGCTGGGAAAAGGTCAGTTATGATAAGCGTGAGGAACTTCATGTTTCTTGTAGTTGCTCGTTATTTGAAACAGAAGGTATCATATGTAGACATATTCTGTGTATTTTGTGGCGCAATCACGTTACACATATACCATAATCATATATACTTCAGAGATGGAGGTTGGATGCTCGTTACAAAAATGTTGCAATTGAAAATGGCATGAAGCCTTTTCCCAGTCAGGGCACTCCACGGACGGCTAGATTGTGGACAATTCGTTCAAAATTTAATGCAATTCTTGAGATGGTTGCTGATTTTGATGAAAATCTTTCAAAGTTGGAGGCAGTTTTGGAAAGTTTTGCCCAAGAAACCACTAGAGAATGCAGAGCCATGTCAGGAAATGATCATTCATCAAAGCCTAAAACTGCGGTTGGTTCCAGTGGATCCGTTGTCGTATTGCGAGATGGTGAAGAATTGAATATACGTGATCCAATTGGTCCTGTACCAACCAAGGGGAGGCCTAGAGCTGCATCCAGGCTTAAGTCTGGTTTTGAAGATTCTATATATCAGAAGGAAGTTAAGCACCGAAGATATGGTAACTGCCAAGAGCTGGGCCATTACAGGACTGGTTGTCCGTTACTGGTATTACATTAAACCTGTTAATCATTTTTTTATACCGATTAATCTTTAAAATTCTTACTATTTATTTTTTTATTGCAGAAGAAGTAGGTTTGGGTTGCCTCCATCTCGAAGGAACAAAGACTTCAATTTTTTATGAAGTGCGACCATGGTCGCACAGTGTATAGAGATTAAGTCGCAGTCCGCCACTGGCGTGTCATTATAATCAGATTTATTATCATTCTTTGATTTCTACTGTATTATTTTTGTATGTAGTTTTTCTTTAAAGTTTTACTGCTACAAAATTCTACTTTATAGTTTAATTTTTTTGTATATAATGTAGTCAGAGACTTTGGTCGCAGCGTACATTTAAACTGCTACGTTAGTCAGAGACTTTGGTCGCAGTGTACATGGTTAATTGCGACCAAGGTCGCAGTGTTGTTATTGATAAAGATGGTCAGCATTACAATCTAGGGTCGCATTACATGGACAGCGACTAAGGTCGCAGTACGTTAGGTAGGTGTTTCCTTTATATTAACATGCATAGCGCCAAAGGTCGCAGTGTTGTTTTTGATTAAGACTCCCGCCAGCAACTGCGACCAAGGTCGCAGTTTTGTTGTTTTATTAAGACTGCTACCAGCAACTACGACCAAAGTCACAACCTTCATTTTAAAATTTACTTTTCGGGTGAAATAATTTAATTATTAACTGCGACCTTGGTCGCAGTATATTCGTTTACCGTAAAATAGTTAAAATGAAGATTTGTAACAATTGTACAGCATTTTCTACCTAATCCCTTGGACCACGTGAATATCTCCCAAATTTATTTCTACCTTTCCCAAAAAATTGTATACTTCCTAGGTGACTATTCAGTTATCCAAAACAGTTTAAAAGTTAATTTACTATAACTTTAAATTACTTTGAACTGCAAAACAGTTCATTATTGCGACCATAGTCGCATTGGGAACTGATAAATGATTAAGTAACTGCGACCATTAACGCTATCTCGATTAAAGTATTACCGTATAAGGAAACGCTGTATCTCAAACAGGTCATTACTGCGACTTTTGTCGCAATACAATTACTGAACGCATATTTGTTTCTAACATCAGTACGCAATAGTAAATTCCAAGTTGTAACAAATGTAGAATGGAAATAATCAATGGACTTATAATAAATAAATGTATAGAAATGTTTATAAATTCAATCAATACAACAAAAAAATTATGTAATGAATTGCAATTGCAATTATTTTTACATTTATAAAATAAAAAATTGTGCTATATCAATAATTGTCAACTGTTAGTCATTAAATACTGTCCTTCGTATAATTTCTGTTTCTTCATCCCAACTCTTCTCTCTATCTGCAAGTATCATGTATGCAAACTCACCTCTTAGTCTCTGTACATCAGCATCCGTAACGTCATCAACAGCTGATGGACTACCAGACGCTATGCTTTCCATGTACTTGCATACATATACAGCGCAATCAACACTGAAAATTTCACAGAGTAATCATTAATGAAATTAGATTTTATTACTGAAAAAAGGTAGAAAATATGAAAGGTAAGGAGATGTCAAAAATTTATTTACTTGTTTGCTTGTTGGGGGCATCTTGCGTATTTTATATTATTTTTCTCATTAATTTATTGAAATCAATCTGAAAAATCTGTATTAATCTTTTGTTCTGCAATGTCAATAGAAACAAAAATTAGTATTAATAAAATTAAATGCCATTTTCCAGTAATCGAAATATTAAATTTCAACTCACCATTGTTCTTGCATCTTTTTGGTAAAGCTGTAATATACTATTTTTTTTGTTAGCTGGAACCAAAGAGTTGTAAAAAATCCACTCTTGTGTATGGGCATCAAAAACCAACAAGGTCCAGTGAAATCCGGGTTCGGCG
Organism: Agave tequilana; assembly: GCA_038442645.1. NCBI lineage: Eukaryota > Viridiplantae > Streptophyta > Magnoliopsida > Asparagales > Asparagaceae > Agave > Agave tequilana. The sequence goes on from JAVJIF010022594.1 coordinate 54,710, forward strand.
GCACCATGTTTGTGATTGATTGGGAAGAACATGTACTGCACATCAGCTGTTCAGTTTTTCAACAGCTTCTGCTTGATGAATGATTTTCCAAATCTTCACTTTTATTTACAACACCGTACTGCGGACAAGAAAAAAAATAAATAAATTACAAAATGAATTTAAAATATAAGAAAAAATTAATTAAAATAAGAAGTCATTAAGTCAAGACAAGACACTGCGATCAAGGTCGCAGCGTTTCTTATTAACATATTTTTAAACTGCGACCTTAGTCGCAGTACATGAGTTAGTCGCAATACATCTTAATTATAAACTGCGACCTTAGTCGCATTACATGAGATAGTACGACCTTAGTCGCAGCTGCGACCATAGTCGCAGTACATGCCTACACAGAGAGAACATGAGTTAGTCACAATACATTTTAATTATAAACTGCGGCCTAAGTCGCAGTACATGCCTACACAGATAGAGAACATGAGTTAAGTCGCAATACATTTAAATTATAAACTGCGACTTAGTCGCAGTACATTAGGTAGCAGTACATTTTAATTATAAACTGCGACCTTAGTCGCAGCTGCGACCTTAGTCGCAGTACATGCCTACACAGAGATAGAGAATATAAGTAATCTGTTCCACAATTTATATTACAGTAAACCGTAAAGGAGAAAGTAGATTTTTACCCAAGCTTCGCTGCGGAAGAATATGCTTTTTAATCCTTTTCCCTTCTCTAGATGCTGCATGTAGAAATGAATTATATTTGCATCTAAGTCTCTACTGAATATCAGGGCCTCAATGTCATTCCTTGTAATAATGATTCCGTTGTCGGTATCCTGATACGCAGTAGAACTCCAAGATATTCAAAACAAAGTTAGTAATTTAATTGTTCTTATATAAAGGTATAACAGATTTTTTTGATATGAATTAACTTACTCAGAGAAGGACTTGTCGAAGAAATTTTTTATAAGAGCTTGTTGATGGGGCTGCAGAATTCTGTATGCTCTGGTTTCGGTCAATTCTCTCGATTTTGGCTCAGTAGAGGAAATCTCTTTGTTGCCGAAACCAGCGGCAGAACTCACAGCCGCAGGCTGTGGAAGAGGATGTTCATTTTTTTCTTCTTCTATTTTGGATAAACGAAGTCGGAGTCATCACGATCTCTTTCAGCGCGCTTGCGTTCTTTGACTCCCCTTTCTATCGTTCCTTTAGAGTATTCCAAAACAGCTTCTTTTGAGGATTGCTTCTGAGGCGGAGTATGTTCTTGAATTTCTTCTTCAGAAGCTCATCTCTTTAGATTTCTTGAATCATTTGAGTTATATTCAGAGAAAAACTTGGCATATTTTCTCCAGGAATATTTAAAATAGATTCAGAACCATGATTTTATCCTCTTCCAGTTTTTCTTCTTCTCCTCTTCAGCCTACTTCTCCATCTGTTCCTTCATTCTTTTGTGCTCCTTTTCCTCTTCACCCTTCCTTCTAATTTCCTCTTCCGCCACTTTCCTCTTTCCTCCCTCTTCTTCTTTACTCCTCCAACACCTTCCTCCTCTTCTCATTCTCTTCCTCTTCTTCCTCCTCCTCTCCTGCCCCTCCTCTTCCCTCCTCCTCTCCTCCTTTTCCTGCTCCTCCTTTTCCCTCCTCTTCTTCTCCTTCTCCTCTTCTTCCCTCATTCCCCTTTCATTCTCCTCCTCTTCCCTTCTTCTATTCTCCTTGTCCTTCTCCTCCACTTCTCTCCTCCTCTTCTCCTTTTCCTTCTCTTTCTTCCCTCTTCTTCTCCTTCTCCTTCTTCGCAGCAGCGGCTGCTCTCAGCAGTTCTTCTGCTTCCTCTTCTTTAACTTTTAATTTCCTCTGCTGCCTTTTTGTTTTTTTCTTCTCTCTTTTTTCTCTCCTTTTTAATTTTAATTCATCCTTGAGTCTGTTCTCAGTCTCTATATTTTAAATTTTTTTTCAAGCTGAGAACATATTCTCTCAAGTACTAATTTTGAGACCTCAATTGTTTTATTTTCTTCTGCTTGAACATCCGGTGGAGGTGGCAAATAACCTTCAAAAACTGGTTCTTTCTCTCTCGTTTCAGCCGGTTCTGGCTCCTTTTCCGCCGGGATGTAAGCTTCATTATATGTATGGCCTCCTTTATCTCCTTCTTCTTCTTCTCCTTCTTCATCTTCATCTTCATCTTCATCTTCTGCTTCTTCTTCTTCCTCCTCCTCTTCCCCTTCAACAGGAAGGCCAATCATATTTTTTTCAGCAATAGAGATGTTGACCATTCGATTCAAAATCTGAAAATAAACAGAAAAGGTAAGTTAAAAATAAAACAATGAAATAATGATACTGCGACCATGGTCGCAGTTTATTTATGAAGTATTTTTGAAAAGAATGCGACCATGGTCGCAGTATGTTTGTCATGCCCAAATTATCTGCCAAGCCATGCAGCTCAACACTGCGACCATGGTCGCATTCCATGTAAAAGGTATTTTCAGGAGAATGCGACCATGGTCACACATTGTTTGTCAGGCACAAAATGAACTGCGAAAGGTGCAGCTCAATACTGCGACTATGGTCTCATTTTATTTGTACTGAACATAAAAAGAAGTCTAACTTACAATATTGCTGTCAATCTCACTTAGATCAACTTCAAGTAGAGATCTACTAATATTTTGGAGGTCCCATCTTAAAACGCGTGGGGTATGTCCTCCAAACCAGACCTCGGCTCAAAAATAGGAGCCCTCTCACATAGCCAATACTGCAAAAAAGGAAAATTAAATTAGTTTACACAGATATTCACAATTTTTTTTGGGTAAATTTCATACAATGTTGGCCAAATTTGAGATTTGTACTTACAATTATTTGCACGGAGCATCCTTGCAGCTCGTACGTGGTTTGCTTGAAGATGTCCATTGACTCAATCAGGAATTGCCAAACAGCTTTTGCCCAGCATATTGTCCTCATCAGCTGCATATTGGCAATCTGTTCCACAATATACCACGGCACCGTGCTTACTGCCAGAGAAGAAAAGAGTGGCCGACATGTATAGATGATTAATGTGGTAAAGTCTTGAGCTGCAAGTCTTTGCATGTCTCTTATAATTTCATGTAAAGTCATTTGCTGCTCAAGCTGTTCATCCTTTGTCACATCTACTTCACGCCTCCTCCTCTTCTTGACCAGAAGATCATCCAAGCATCTTCAATGGATACTTTAGTGATCTTCTTATATTGGGGAAATAATGTTTTATCACCCCTCTATCTTTCATCGTACATGTTTTATTCATCACAAAATCTGCCCCAATGATAGGTAGACCAAATGTGAGGGCAACATCCTCAACTGTTAACTCAATCTGTTTGCCCCCAATTCTAAATGTCCTTGTATCCCTATCATACTGGTCTAAAATACGCAGTACAGCAACGTTTGATTTTAGACCCTTTTCAGCTCCAAATTCTTCATTGTAGAACGCCATGAAGATTGGGCCAAATGGGTATTGTTCATCGCCTCTACGAAATCTTCCTGAATGTACTTTTTAAATTTCTTCATGAACTCGCACATTGGTTTCAGGCTTGATCTCAGAGAACGAACCTTTATCTGTTGTTTACCTACATAGTAAGAAAAATTAAACAGTTCAGACCAATGATCATTTAAAAATTATAAGGGGGTAAAAGGCATATTGTTTTTAATAACTGTGACTTCGGTCACAGTCATACAATGCAAACACAAACAACTTGCACCCGGACGACACTGCGACCAGTGTCGCATAAGACTACAGTGCAATCATACACTGCGACCAATGTTTTTAAAAAGCATATTTTTTTTATAAACTGCGACCACGGTCGCAGTCATACATTGCAAACATAAACTTGTACCAGGGACGACACTGCGACCAAGGTCGCATAAGACTACAGTGTAATCAGAAACAACTGCGACCCGGTTCGACACTGCGACCAAGGTCGCAAAAGACTACTGTGCAATCAAAAACAGCTGCGACCCAAGTATGATAAAACAAATGACGTTAAATACACTGCGACCTTGGTCGCAAGAGACGACAACTCATATTTAAACAATTGCAACCCCATGTCGTCAGTATGTAAGGAAAAAAAAGTAAGTTTCATATACTGCGACCAACGTCGCATTCGGCTACAAGGAAAGGTCCAAAAAAAAAATCCAAAGTCGCAGAAATCTGAAACTATTATTTTATCAATTGCGACCGAGGTCGCATGCAGTGTATGCACATCACTTTTTCAAAAATACTGCGACATAGTTAAAATAGAAGGAAATAAGAAAAAATTTGAAAAAAAATAGGACCTTTATCGTCGTGTTACAAAATTTATAAATTTAAAAATTTATTCGTCATCTAAAGTTTCAAAATCTCTTTCTCAATTGCGACCATGGTTCCAAGATTTAAAAATAAAAAAATTGCGACCTCAGAAATAAATCTAGAAAAAATTTAAACTATTAAAATACACAAACGCTAAAATTTTTTGAAAATACCATTTTTTGTAGTACCTTTTTCGACGGATGATTTCTTAGGCGCCATCGGTTGCAAATATATTTTTTAAAAAACAGATCAAATTTGTGAAAGAAAATAACTAATTGGATCAGAATCGCCGGTTGAATTTTAGAGCTGTAAATTTTTTTTGAAAGCCAAATTTTTTACATAAGGTAGAAAGTTGTGAGGGAGGGTATTTTCGGAAAATACAAAGTTGACGTGACTGACAGTAAATTAGGCGGGATTTTTCAGGATTTTGTCCGCCAAAATTTATGACAGATATGGGGCGGTGATGTTGCCACGTCCGCCGGCTGAGAGAACTCTCTCAGCCTGCACGCTGAGGTACAGTAACCCCTATATATATATATATATATATATATATATATATATATATATATATATATATATATATATATATATATATATATATATATATATATATATATATATATATATATATATATATGTAGACATACATACACACACACACCCACACACACACATTATATACATATACACACACACACACACATATATATACATACATACACACACACACACATACCTATATATGTGTGTGTGTGTGTGTGTGTGTGTGTGCGCGCACTATGATAGGCACCTGATATATATATGCTATGATGACTCCTGAATGTATACATGATTCTATCACTGATTATCCTCATCATTGTTTATTTTGTTTTGAGGGTCATTTTATTTATAATGTGTTGATTGCTATTATTATATTATTATATACCACTTCTCTCAATTTACACACTTGATGGGAGTTTTCTTGACTGCCCTGGATTGCATATCTAGGTCGATGGCTTTTCATTTGCTGACCAGGTATTTAGGGAAGGATTACACGCATTACGAGGAGCTCAGAGTTCTCTTTGCTTGATCACCCAGTCTTGGTATCTTTCTCGCTTTCACTTATTTTTATTGATTTATTTGATTCTCTTTATACTGGACAACTTTTATTCTATTTCAATTATCTATACAATGATATATCCTTGTGTAGAAATTTATATGTCATGTTACAGTGTCTTTGTTACTTTCACAGTTGATTGATATAACTTTTCCAGGTCACATTAGGCTTAGCGTATATACATGGGGCATTCTCCACGTATATATACATCGCCGACTTTCATCGCATCTCTGCTCCAGCGTATTTTGGGAAGCAGAGCGTGACACAGGTGTTGGCCCAAGGTTACAATCACCCATGATTAGTGTATTTTGATGATTACAAAACATATTAGGTATTTGTACTAATAACATTTGTTGTTTAAGTGTGTTTCAGATTTCTATTCATTCTAGAAGTCTTCTCTCACAAATACAAGGATTTGGACTCAAGTCAACTCCATTGGGCTCAAGGAACAAGTGTTGAAGATTATATGAAGAAGCCTATTAAAGATCTTGAAGTCCTTAGAAACACTGTAAGAAATAGAATGTTAAAGTTTGAGTATATGAAATTTGGCTCTAGGATTTGCACACACATTTGTTTCATATATTCCCTATGTTTTGAAAATGGTTATTTCTAAGTTTTATGCCTTAGTTTATATATACATGTACCAAAAGCTTTATATCTTGAAAATCTTGTATAAAACATGTGTATAAACTATTTTCTGCATAATACTTAGCTATATGTATTTTTAAAATATTTCTCAAAAATTTTTCTAACTCAAAAACTAGCCCAGATTTCAGTTTCAGGCAACTCCGGCCGACCGGCCCGGTCGACCGGCGATGTGTCTGGACATGCACTGTTTGTGCATGTTTGTCGGTCGACCGGACCGGTCAACCGACGGAGAGCAAATTGCTCTCGGGTTATTTCGGTCGACCGGACCGGTCGACCGGAAGAAGGAAACTGTGTTTCCTCTTTTGGGACGGTCGACCGGACCGGTCGACCGGGAGCCAACGGCTCTCTGCAGCTGGGCTGGCGGTCGACCGGACCGGTCGACCGCCAGGCCTGCAAAATCCCAACGGCTCTTTCCTCTTTTGTGCAATTCTGAAATCTGTTTTTTATCTGATTCTTGGCAGACTTTTTCAGTGTTTTTCAGGTCTTTTTCAGAGAAAATAAGACCAAAAGAAATTGTTTTTAACCTATTTTTAACCCTATAAATAGAGGAGAAGTCTCTCTTGCATATCACTAAGAAAAATCCTCAAGTTTGTATTGTTTTCAAAAGAGAAAAGAAAAGAGTTTAAAGCTTTCATTCCAATTCTTTTTTGAGCTTGTTTTTCAGTTGTGTTTGATTACAAATATCACTCTACAACTGAAGTTTTTCTCACCACACTTCATAGAGCCAAAAATCCTATACTCATTCTATAGTGAAGTTGTAATTGAAGTGAGAGTGTTTGTAAAAGAGTTTGAGAAATAGTGTAGTGATCTTGTTGTGATCACTTTGTTCTTGTAATCCTTTCTTTGTGGAGCAACCTCTTCGGTAGAGGTCCTTTGTACTCGGTGGAGCTCGGTGCTCGGTCTTCGGTAGACCAAATTGTAAAGGCGTCCTCGGTGGATAGTGGAAACCCTTCACGGAGGTGAAGGCGGGGAGTAGAGCGGTGGCTCGAACCTCGAAACAAATCTCTTTGTTTGCGATTGCCTTTGCGTCTAATTCTTGCTTTACTTTTCAATAGCTCCTTATTGCTTTCTATTGCATACTTGTGATATTGTTTAATTTTCTTGTGCTACTATTTGCTTGCTTGTAATTCTTGCCATATTCATTGTGTTTGCATCATTCTTCATATCATCCATTTCATACTTGTGTGTGCCAATCCCGTACTCATCCAACAAGAGCTTCACATAGCGCCTCAACCCATATCAAGGGGAATCAAGAGGAGTTTAGTCCAGAGCCTCGCAAGAGGAATTCGGCTACACTTGTTGAATTGTACTAAGTTGAGCCTCACTTGTTTTAGGTTCGCGCATTTAGAGAGTTAAAATTATTGGGATTAGCAATCACACCTATTCACCCCCCCTCTAGGTGTTTTTCAATTGGTATCAGAGCTTGGACTCTAGGATTTGGTTTAACAACCTTAGAGAAGATCCTAATTTGCTAATCATTTCATTCATATTCATATAGTAAAAATGGCCGATGGAATTAAGACCCCTCCTAAGTTTGATGGACTTAACTTTCTCATATGGAAAGTTAAGATGACCGTGTTTTTGCAATCTCTAGGTAGCCGAGTTGCAAAAGCCGTGACTAAGTCCTTTAGTGTACCCCCCGGTGACGAATCCACTTGGTCCGAAATAGAGACTAAGGAATTCGATGCCAATGCCAAAGCTCACTATGCACTTCTACAAGCCCTTAATGATGATGACATTTCTAGGGTTATCCATTGCAAATCCGCATATGAGATTTGGTCACATTTGATAGTCACACATGAGGGGACCTCACAAGTAAAGAAGGCTAAGATTGACCTTCTTCGGTCCTAATATGAAACATTTAGCATGCAAGAAAATGAAACCATAGATGATATGGTTACAAGATTTACCAAGATTACTAATGGACTCTCTTCTTTAGGTGAAGATATCAACAATGATCAAAGAGTAAGGAAGATCATCCGTGCACTTCCTCCTTCATGGGAAGTTAAAGCAACAACCTTGAAGGAACTCAACGACAATGAAGAGATGGAGCTTATAGGTCTCATTGGGAACCTCAAAACCCATGAGATGGAAAGAAAAGCTAGGGAGGATATGGCTCCTTCCAAAAAGAAGACTATCGCCTTCAAGAGTCAAGCTACACACTCCGATGAAGACGATGAAGAAGAAGATGATGAGGAGCTCTCACTCCTTGTTAAGAATGTCCGGAGGATGTACAACAAGGCGAAGTACCAAGGTAGAAGAAGATGGCAAGGAGGCAAAGAAGAAAGAAGGATCACTTGTTTCAATTGCCAAAAGCCCGGACACATTGTTGCGGAGTGTCCGGACAAAGCTAAGCCCTCCACTTCAAAGAAGCCTTACAAGAAGAAGGCTATGAAGGCAACTTGGGATTCGGAGACCGAATCCGAGGAAGAAATAGACACCGCCAACATGTGCTTCATGGCTAATGAAGGCACAAGCAAGGTAATCTCTTCCCCTTCTCATGATAATGAACTTTCTATGGATGTGTTAGAAGAGGCTTTTGTTGAGTTGTCACAAAACTATGATTTCTTAAAGAAAAAGTATCTTAAAATGAAAAGGATAATGAATCTTTAAGTCTTCAAGTTTTTACTCTTACAAAGGAAAAGATGATTTGGTTTCCACTTTGGCCACTACCAAAAATGATTTTGAAAAATATAAGATTTCTTACAAAGGTAAGGCCCCACTAATTGATTCAAATGAAGTTTCTATGATTAAGAAATGATTAGACTCATTAAGTGTTGTTTTGAAAGATTATGAGTTTAACAAGAAGAAAATTGAGGCTATGTTTCCTAAGAAACAAGCCCCAAAGAAAAATGCTCATGCTCATGTTCATGTTCATGCTACACAACCTAAACAACATGGCAAAACCCCAAAACATGCTCACACTACACATACACATCATGCATTCATGTATGGTAGAGTGTTCTCATGTTCACATTGTGGACGGAAAGGGCACTTAGCCAATTTTTGCTATGATAGATTAAACGTTTCACGTCATAATGTTTGGGTTCGAGGCACTAACTTTTAAGGACCCAAGAAAGTTTGGGTACCAAAATCAACAATTATGTTAAATGATGTAGGTACTTTCCAAATCCCAACGACGTAGAGGATTGTGGTATCTTGATAGCGGTTGCTCAAGGCACATGACTTGGGACATCAACAACTTTGCAACCCTATCAAGATATCATGAAGGTGGCACCGTCACCTTCGGAGATGACGCCAAGGGTAAAATCATCGGTATTGGTAATGTAAAACTTGGCACCTCTCCTTTAATTGAAAATGTAGTTTTAGTTGATGGCCTCAAGCATAATCTCTTGAGTGTTAGTCAACTTTGTGATAAAGGTTTTGATATTGTTTTTGATAATGTTTCTTGTAAAGTAATTGATAGAACTTCTAATGTTTGTGCATTTTCCGGTTTTCGTGAAAGTAATGTTTATATGATTGATATGTTAAATATGTCTTGTAATATTACTTGTTTGAAAGCCCTCGATGATGACTCTTGGTTGTGGCATAGGAGATTAGGGCATATTTCTTTTGATCACATTTCTAGGTTAAACACAAAGGAAATGGTGAAAGGTATTCCTTGCTTGAATTTTGAAAAGGACCGAGTTTGTGACGCATGTCAATTTGGGAAACAAACTAAGTCTTCTTTCAAGTCAATTAAGGATATCATGACATCACGTCCTTTGGAGTTAATCCATATGGATCTTTTTGGCCCTACACAAACCAAAAGTCTAAGTGGGAATAGATTTGCTTATGTTTTGGTTGATGATTTTTCAAGGTTTACTTGGGTTTTCTTTCTTGAACATAAAAGCCAAGCATTTTCATATTTCCAAACTTTTAAGAAAAGAGTTGAAAAAGAAAAAGATGTTTCGATTTTGAGAATAAGAAGTGATAGAGGAGGTGAATTCATTAACCAACCCTTTACCACTTTTTGTGATGAACATGGAATAAAGCATGAACTTTCTTGTCCTAGAACTCCACAACAAAATGGAGTAGTTGAACGGAAAAATAGAACATTACAAGAGATGGCTAGGACAATGCTAAGTGAATATGGTCTACCACATTATTTGTGGGCCGAGGCCGTTAATACATCATGCTATATATCAAATCGTGTTTTCTTGTGTAAAAATACTACTAAAACTTCTTTTGAAATGTATTTTTCTAGAAAACCTAATATTTCCTATTTTAAAGTTTTTGGTTGCAAATGCTTTGTTTTAAACACAAAAGATAATTTAGGGAAGTTTGATGCTAGATCTTATGAGGCTATTTTTGTAGGTTACTCAAACACTAGTAAGGCTTATAGAGTTTTCACTAGATCATCATTGACTATTGAAGAGTCTATTCATGTTAAGTTTGAGGAATCTAACAAGTTTGTTAAGAATGTTGTAGAAATAGATGCATTGGATGAAGGTTTGGAGAAAGTGACCTTGGAGGATGCTTCTACTATGGAGACAAACCAAAGGATGATGAAGGAAGCAAAGCTAAAGTGGAAGAGGCACAAGGAAATGAAAATCAAACACATGAGGTGGAGCCTACTCAACCACTACCAAAGGATTGGAGATACAATCCACATCATCCCAAGGACCTCGTCATAGGTGAAGTATCAAAAGGGGTAACCACTCGCTCTAGACTTCATGACTATTGTGGTAACTATGCATTCATTTCTTATATTGAACCCAAAAATGTCCTCGAAGCCGAGGCCGATTCATATTGGTTGCTAGCCATGCAAGAGGAGCTCAATCAATTTGAGCGCAACCAAGTTTGGCACCTTGTTCCTAGGCCCCACGATAGACCAACAATTGGTACTAAGTGGATCTTTAAGAACAAGTTGGATGAATCGGGTAATGTAGTTAGAAACAAGGCTAGGTTAGTTGCCCAAGGTTACACTCAAATCGAAGGAATCGATTTTGAAGAAACCTTTGCACCCGTAGCACGGCTTGAAGCCATACGGATGACACTAGCATTTGCCTCATATAAAGATTTCAAATTATTTCAAATGGATGTTAAAAGTGCTTTTCTAAATGGATTTATTGAAGAGGAGGTGTATGTTGAACAACCCCCCGGGTTTGTTGATCCTACACATCCGGATTTTGTTTTTAAATTAGATAAGCTCTTTATGGTTTGAAACAAGCCCCTAGGGCTTGGTATGAAAGACTTTCTTCATTTTTGATTTCAAATGGTTTTAAGAAAGGTAAAATTGACACAACATTGTTTACTAAACATGTAGAGAAAGATATTCTTATTGTGCAAATTTATGTAGATGATATTATTTTTGGTTCTACTAATGAATCTCTTTGCAAAGCTTTTGAGTCATGCATGAAGGATGAATTTGAAATGTCTATGATGGGGGAACTCAACTATTTCTTTGGACTCCAAATCAAGCAAAGGAAGGATGGGATCTTCATCAATCAAGCCAAGTACACAAAGGAACTAATCAAAAGGTTTGGGCTTGAAGGATCGAAAGTAAGCAAAACTCTCATAGCAACAACTACAAAGCTTGACAAGGATGAACAAGGTAAAAGTGTAGACATTAAATTATATCGTAGCATGATTGGTAGCTTGCTTTATTTGACGGCTAGTAGGCCGGATATTATGTTTTCCGTTTGTCTTTGTGCACGTTTTCAATCTTGTCCTAAAGAATCTCACATAATTGCGGTTAAACGCATAATTAGATACCTTAAGGGCACTATTGAAATGGGTTTGTAGTATCCTAAAATCGGATTATTTGAAATGAAGAGTTTTTCGGATGTCGATTATGCAGGTTGTAGGGTAGATAGGAAGAGCACAAGTGGAACATGTCAATTCTTAGGTAATTGTCTTGTATCTTGGTCTTCCAAAAAGCAAAATTCGGTAGCCCTATCAACCGCCGAGGCGGAGTATGTTGCGGCCGGAGCTTGTTGTGCACAAGTTCTTTGGATGAAACATACTCTCCTTGACTATGATTTACACTTTGATCATGTTAAAATATTTTGTGATAATACTAGTACTATTCACATGACAAAGAATGCAAATCAACATAGTAAAACCAAACACATTGACATTAGGTATCACTTTCTTAGAGATCATTATGAGAAAGGTGATATTGAGATTGATTATGTTTCTACCGATTTTCAACTTGCCGATATTTTTACTAAACCTCTAGATTATGCTAGATTTTCTTTATTTGTGGTGAGTTGAATGTTTGCATGATGGATTCTTAAAAATAAAATTTTTCAATTGGTATTTTAACCCTTTTTGATGTATGACAAAAAGGGGGAGAATAAGTTTAGTTTAGTTTGATATTTAGTTTTGATATTATTTGAGTTTTATTTTATGAAGAAAAAGAAAGTTTGTTTATTTTATGAAGAAAAAGAAAGTTTGTTTATTTTATGAAGAAAAAGAAAGTTTGTTATTTAAGTTTTTGACAAAACTGTTTTGCCTTGAATGCTTTATGTATTGTGCTTCCATAGTTAAATTTTTATACATAGCATTATTTGAGGGGGAGTTTTTCAAACTCCTCTTCCATGTTTATTTAAATAACCTATATGTTTTGTCATCATCAAAAAGGGGGAGATTGTTAGCCCAAGGTTACAATCACCCATGATTAGTGTATTTTGATGATTACAAAACATATTAGGTATTTGTACTTATAACATTTGTTGTTTAAGTGTGTTTCAGATTTCTATTCATTCTAGAAGTCTTCTCTCACAAATACAAGGATTTGGACTCAAGTCAACTCCAATTGGGCTCAAGGAACAAGTGTTGAAGATTATATGAAGAAGCCTATTGAAGATCTTGAAGTCCTTAGAAACATTGTAAGAAATAGAATGTTAAATTTTGAGTATATGAAATTTGGCTCTAGGATTTGCACACACATTTGTTTCATATATTCCCTATGTTTTGAAAATGGTTATTTCTAAGTTTTATGCCTTAGTTTATATATACATGTACCAAAAGCTTTATATCTTGAAAATCTTGTATAAAACATGTGTATAAACTATTTTCTGCATAATACTTAGCTATATGTATTTTTAAAATATTTCTCAAAATTTTTTCTAACTCAAAAACTAGCCCAGATTTCAGTTTCAGGCAACTCCGGCCGACCGGCCCGGTCGACCGGCGATGTGTCTGGACATGCACTGTTTGTGCATGTTTGTCGGTCGACCGGACCGGTCGACCGACGGTGAGCAAATTGCTCTCGGGTTATTTCGGTCGACCGGACCGGTCGACCAGAAGAAGGAAACTGTGTTTCCTCTTTTGGGACGGTCGACCGGACCGGTCGACCGGGAGCCAACGGCTCTCTGCAGCTGGGCTGGCGGTCGACCGGACCGGTCGACCGCCAGGCCTGCAAAATCCCAACTGCTCTTTCCTCTTTTGTGCAATTCTGAAATCTGTTTTTTATCTGATTTCTTGGCAGACTTTTTCAGTGTTTTTCAGGTCTTTTTCAGAGAAAATAAGACCAAAAGAAATTGTTTTTAACCTATTTTTAACCCTATAAATAGAGGAGAAGTCTCTCTTGCATATCACTAAGAAAAATCCTCAAGTTTGTATTGTTTTCAAAAGAGAAAAGAAAAGAGTTTAAAGCTTTCATTCCAATTCTTTTTGAGCTTGTTTTTCAGTTGTGTTTGATTACAAATATCACTCTACAACTGAAGTTTTTCTCACCACACTTCATAGAGCCAAAATCCTATACTCATTCTATAGTGAAGTTGTAATTGAAGTGAGAGTGTTTGTAAAAGAGTTTGAGAAATAGTGTAGTGATCTTGTTGTGATCACTTTGTTCTTGTAATCCTTTCTTTGTGGAGCAACCTCTTCGGTAGAGGTCCTTTGTACTCGGTGGAGCTCGGTGCTCGGTCTTCGGTAGACCAAATTGTAAAGGCGTCCTCGGTGGATAGTGGAAACCCTTCACGGAGGTGAAGGCGGGGAGTAGAGCGGTGGCTCGAACCTCGAAACAAATCTCTTTGTTTGCGATTGCCTTCGCGTCTAATTCTTGCTTTACTTTTCAATAGCTCCTTATTGCTTTCTATTGCATACTTGTGATATTGTTTAATTTTCTTGTGCTACTATTTGCTTGCTTGTAATTCTTGCCATATATCATTGTGTTTGCATCATTCTTCATATCATCCATTTCATACTTGTGTGTGCCAATCCCGTACTCATCCAACAATAGCTTCACATAGCGCCTCAACCCATATCAAGGGGAATCAAGAGGAGTTTAGTCCAGAGCCTCGCAAGAGGAATTCGGCTACACTTGTTGAATTGTACTAAGTTGAGCCTCACTTGTTTTAGGTTCCGCATTTAGAGAGTTAAATTATTGGGATTAGCAATCACACCTATTCACCCCCCCCCCTCTAGGTGTTTTTCAATGATATATAGCAAGAATTACAAGCAAGCAAATAGTAGCACAAGAAAATTAAACAATATCACAAGTATGCAATAGAAAGCAATAAGGAGCTATTGAAAAGTAAAGCAAGAATTAGACGCAAAGGCAATCGCAAACAAAGAGATTTGTTTCGAGGTTCGAGCCACCGCTCTACTCCCCGCCTTCACCTCCGTGAAGGGTTTCCACTATCCACCGAGGACGCCTTTACAATTTGGTCTACCGAAGACCGAGCACCGAGCTCCACCGAGTATAAAGGACCTCTACCGAAGAGGTTGCTCCACAAAGAAAGGATTACAAGAACAAAGTGATCACAACAAGATCACTACACTATTTCTCAAACTCTTTTACAAACACTCTCACTTCAATTACAACTTCACAGGAAGGAAGTCAAAATTCACTAATGAAGCTCTTGACCACGCTCAAGACCAACACGGGCGCCAACCTATTTACAAAAAGTAAGCGCTCCTAATCCACCCATCAAGTCCACTCTAAAGCTACAGATTGATAGAATGCTTCACTCCACTGAAACTCCGATCAATGAAGTCTTCAACACCATCAAAGATTAGCCATGGGTCAGTCGCTTGAAACCGATCCAGCACAATCCCTCACTTTTTGGGTCGGAGGAATGCTGCTCCTACCAAGACTATAAAGGGCACCAAACCGTCCACTGTAGGCCCTCCGAAGGTATTTGAAAGAACTCATCCAACACAACTTCCTCAAAGAGTATGTCCTCACTCCTGAAGTATTTTTCAGACAGGCAAACACTTAACCTCCTCGGGAGCAGAACCTGATCGCCCAGTACAAGGTGATCGACTGATTACCCAAATTCCAGACACACAGAGCGTACTTTCTTTCCATCCTAATCCTATGTATTATATTTTTTGAATAAAATATTATTCTATGTTAAAATTCACCTAAGGGGGTGAGTAGGTGAAGTGCTAATCAAATGCGGAATTTAAAACTTTACACTATTAAAAACAAATACACAAATAATAACTAAAGAGTGAAGCTGAATTCCCGGTTAAGAGCTCTAGAACTTTTCCCAAGATTACTCTTGATTAAGAGTTAAGGTGCTTAATTTCTCTCTAGATTCAATACAAGTGTATGCACAATGATAATATCAAGCATATATATAAATAAATAAATAAGAGTAATGCAAGATATAAATGAGAGTAGATTTGAGAGATAGTTAAACACAAATACAAAATATGCTTCGAGGTTCTAGCACCAAACTCTACGTCCCCGCCTTCATCGCGTGATGGATTTCTACTATCTCCACTAAGAACTCCACAAAGGATACACACTCCAATCCTCTGTACAAGAGGAGGCACAAAGCCAATGCACAAAGCAATCACCTCTACACAAGAGGGAGGGTACAAAGCCAATGCTCCTCTAAACAAGAGGAGGGCACAAAGTCACTTGCACGAAGCAAAGAAAAAGAAGTTTACAATCCTTGGTAACCACAAAGATTACAAACCAAAAATTTCACAACACAAGATCCTAAAGGATAGATTTTGCAATGATAGCTCAAACTTGTGAAAAAAAAAAGATTTTGAAAATGAATCTCTTTAGAAAACAATTGGGAAAAATTTCTTTGATGATATAGTAACTGGAAGAACAAAACTTGTATTTCCCTAAACTTATTTTCTTTGATTTTCCAAAACTTTGAAAACATATAAAAAGATATGAATTTGAAGTTCAAAACTTGTTGAAAACTCTTTAGAAAATAGGCAGGAAGGCACTAGAAAGCTGGTAGAAATATCTTGTAATTTTTTTTAAAAACCCTAATCAAAAACCCTATTTTTAGACCCATACCAAAAATAGCCGTTGGGTCAAATCTTAGGCCAGACAGTCTGTCAGTCTACCGGGCAGTAAACACCAACGGTCAAATTTTTTACCATTGGGGGTTGCCAGTCGATCAGGCGGTCGACTGCACCCTACATCCAGAGAGCAAAGCTCTCTGGCGGTCGACCGGCCGGTTGATAGGAAACAACAGATAGCACTGAGTCATCAAACGGTCGACTGGTCGGTCGACCGACATGCACAACCATTGTGCATGTGCACATCCGGTCGACCGGGCTCAGTCCCAAAACACAACTTTGAATACTTTTAAATATGTTTTTAAATCTAATTAAATCCCAATAAATTCAATAAATTCTACAAAAATAAATTCATGTAAATACGTGTGATCTAGAATCAACACATATTACAAACATATGAACTTGTTTTGAGATATAAAATACATTTCTTGAAATAAAACATATTTTTCAAATGCTAAACTTGTAAATAGAAAATCATGTTTTTCTAAAACTATCATAAATACAAAAACAAGTTTCTCAAGCACATTTGAAGCTATATATATATATGGAAAACATTCAATACATATATAAAATAATGTAAAGTTGTTTTTGACAATATATACTCAAAAAAATAACTTTTGGTAAAAATAAAACTTAAACTCATGAAATCAACTCATCAAAATAAGTTTCTTAAATATAGTTGAGGCATTAATGTGTTTGGATGAAATCCAATACACATACAAGGAATATGAACTTGCATTTTGATGAAATATATTCATGAAATCAAAACCGGATTAAACCAAAAATCAAAACTCTTGTTCTTGAAAAACCAACATCAAATTTGTGTGTGTGTGTGTGAGCTTGAGCAATCAAAACTAATCTATATCTTACACAAGATCTAGACATCTTACAAGCTCTATTCACAAGTCTTCTTGTAGATCTTCTTCTTCAAGTAAACTTGATCGAAACTTGATTCCTCCGAGATAGACTCCTCTTGAGTACTTGATATGATCTTTATGCTTGACCTCTTGAATCGATACGTGTTAGCTTGAAGAAACTAAACACCAAGTAAGATCTTGATTGAATATCTGAAACTTAAAAAATATAAGATCATTAGTACTATAACTACATGAGTTAATCATCATCAAAACTAGAGTGATAAGCCATTAGGCCAATACTATGCTCCTTACCTTTGCAGTACATCCATCCGTCCACACGCCCCGCTAATAGGATTTTCCCTACTTGGAGGCGACCATGAGAACCCCCCGCTGATGGGATGTTCGTCACTCGGAGACGGCCATGAAAACCCTCCGTTGATGGGATTTTCCCCACTCGGAGGTGGTTACAACATTCATCCTTCTGCATACCTCGCTTATGGGATTTCTCTCACCTAGAGGTGGCTGTCAGAACCCCCGCTGATGGGATTTCCCCTTCTTGGAGGCGGTTACAACATCCATCCATCTACAGGCCTCGCTGATGGGATTTCTACCCACTCAGAGATAACTATGTGATCACTCCGTTTTGGAATTTACCTCACTCAAAGGATCGTGTCTGTACACTCCGCTGATGAGATTTTCCCTACTAAGAAGTGTCAATGCAGACTTGCCTACGGGCTTTTCTCGGTCGTCCTACGGGATTTGAAACCCTCCGTTGTGGGATTGCCTCACTTGGAGTCCCCTACTATGCTGGGATTTTTCCCTCTCAGAGCCCCTATTTAATGTTTTGTTGATGGGATTTTCCCCACTCGGAGCATATAAACTAGCCTACGGGTTCCCTAGTCTGAACCCATAGGCAGATGAACCTCAGGTAGTTTTCCTCTGTCGAGTTCCTTCCATATTCTCATTATGAGATTTCTCCCACTGAAGTGATAGCTCTGATGATGGTATTTCCCCCACTTGAGAGACAATTTCATTGATCGGACATCCCTACACGAGAGGACAACTCCGCTGATGAGTTTACTCCCACATTGGAGGTACCAGATCGTCACATCGGATAGGGCTCCTATTAGGAACAGACGCATCCAATCTATCATTGGGTGATAACCCCACTTTAGACCAACTTTTTCCTGGTCCAGCAAGACTATGACTACGCAGGCATAAGGTATACTTATGAGAGTTTTCTTGTTTGGCTTACCCCATCAACGTACCAGTCTCGCTTGGTAATAAGCCTAATTGTTCTCCCAAGAACGAAAAGCTTCAGGTATGATCTTAGTTTTGAATGTGCTTAATAATTTCGCAGTTTGGGGAAACTCAGGCTGTATTGGCTTGGTCAATGGCTCCATGAGATGTAAGGTATATTTATAAGGGTTTTCTTATCTGGAATATTCCCTCAACGTACTAATCTCATGAATCTATAAGCTAAGCTCATATAACTAAATTTACCCACATTTGCATCTAACAATTTATTTAATGTCTCGTTGCATGCTTGTGTTCGTATCCATTGCAGATTGTTCATCAAATGTGTATATTTTTTAGTCATATTTTCATATTTATTTTTATAAAACAATGCTATATAATTGTATTTTTGCTTAATAATGTGCAAGCCTATATAATTAAAAGAAGAAAGAAAAGAAGCCCAAAAGATTAAAAGAAGCCCAACATGCCAAAGAAATTCAGAGATAATCCCAATTCTAATTGAAGATAAAGGAGAAAATCAACTTAAATTTAGGTTGCTTAAACTCCAAGTCAAAGATAAAGAGGGAGAATTCAAATTTAAACTTGGATTTAGAGATGACTTGCTTTTCAAGTTAAAGAGAAAGAATATTCTCTCAAAATTCAAAGTTCAAATGAAGATCTAAGGATATATCTCTTGATGAATAGATGAGGTGAAGCAATCATATTTGGAGATAAGGAGAAAAATCCAAGTAAATTCAGAGTTTTTAAATAAATTTAGACTGCATATCTTTTAGCATTTTGATCATAATTTTCTCTACAGAAACTGAAATCTGATGATTTAAGATGCTACAAAAAGAGGACTTAAATAGCTACAATTCTTATGCTCACCACTATTTCTAATTCTATTGTATGATAAGTCATATTCAGCAATTAATATACCAACTAGCTATAAACTAATTCAAAATTGAATTTCACATAAAATTCTAGATAAATCAAATCAAGTTTGGAGATAAGGAGAGAATTCAAATTCGAAAATTGATAATAGTTTGCTTTCTAAGTCAAAAGAAAGGATATTATCTTAATGTCTAAAGTTCAAATTTAAGTTTTGAAGATATATCTCTTGATAGGTGCACAACTTCTACTAAGAGTTTATCCACTACTTCTACTATAAATAGAGAGGTAGAACATAAAAAAAAGGCATCTCATTTCATATCAGTAAGGCAAATTAAGAGGAGAGTTTTATGGGTTGTAATGCGAGTTTTGAAGAGAAGATCAAAAGCATTGTAATGGTGAATCTTCAATTCAATCTTCTTCAATAAAGATCTGTAGTATTTCAGTCTACGAATTTTTACTCTTTTTTTATGATTGATATGATGCAGTTTTATTCTTTTTAATTTATACTTTCATAAATCTCATGCATGTCATCTTCTCCCTTTTGTTTCTAGTCTTCTACTTCATCTATTTCAGCAGCATTTGGAGGAAGGAGACAATGGTGAATCAGGCTTTGTGACAATTCTGAGTTCTAATTGTTTATTCTCCTTCTCTCTTTTCTTTCTCTATTGCTTTATGTAATTTGTCTTCACAACGGTTAATATTCTTTTTATCCTCATTTATGTTTTAATGCTTTTAGAAATTAGCTTTTAAATAAAAATTCCAACTTCTCATTCAAAGATTTCTCAAATTAGAATTAAATTAGATTGTAGATTTTTAAAGAACTAATTTTAAGCAAGTCTCTGTGGATTCGACCCTCTTCTTGCCAATATACGATTATTCTAGATTAGGTCTTTTTCTCTATTAGTTCAAACAATGATGAAATTCTTTAGGACTTTCAAACTACGAACAAATTTTGGCACCGGTGGCATGGACTTGTGAAAATTTTTGTTTTTTAAAATCAACATTAAATCTTTTTCTAGTTTTAAAAATAATTCAGAAATTTAAATCTAAAAAATATATTAAAATTAAGTTTTTTTATTATTTTTCTTTTCCATCCCTAAGACTTAATTTCAAAATTATCTTTTGCTGGTATATTGCATAAACAAGTGAAGTATTGCACAACAAGACGGAGCTTGCTTGCTTGTTAAATATAAAAAATTGCATTGCTAAATTAAATATTGCTTGCTTCAGAGTCGTCAGAAAGGTTTGTATTTTCTAATTATACCCACAAATCTCCTGTTAGTGGGGTCTTGGATTACATATAGTGTATGGAGATGATCCACTACACAAACATGGTGAAATATCTATGTTTTTGACATTATGCACTAAACTTGGTTTTGGATAAAACATGTAAACTTGAAAAACAAAAAACCAAAATAGTACTTTCTAAAATAGAAAATCTTTTGTAAAAACAAAATTATCAAGAGTGTGTGTGTATATGTACTTGAGCAATCCACCAACTACTCTATCCTTTACATTTTATCTAAAATAAAATCTTCTAAAAACAAACCTAGACACAAGTCTTCATCTTCTTGAAGTCTTCACTTGAAGCCTTCTTGACTTAGTCCAAGCACCGTGTTAGCTCCAAAACTTGACTTTAAATCCTTTGTTGAAGCTATGCACCTACTAAGATCTTGATCATAAATCTGTCACTAATTAAACACAAGATCATTAGTACAATAACTACATGAGTTGATCATCATCAAAACTAGAGTGATGGGCCTCGGGCCAACACCCCTCACATAAGGTCGAGATTTTATTACGCGTTCTTTGGCTCAAAAATCGCAACTGCATATAAGTTTTTCCCAAGCTTGAACTAATGTAAAATCAATTAGAACTTGACCACTAGGATTTGAGCTCATTAAGTGGATCCATTTTGGGAATACTCCGATGATTACCTTCAAGCTCGCGAGAGAGGACTTTCTTATTTAGAAAAAGTGACTTAGCCATCGGGCAGTGCCTGGCTTGGTGAAGGACCGAGAAACTTTCTTGTCTAAGAAAGGGTGACTGAAATTAGTAAGCACCCAGCCTAGAGGGAGAATCAAATTACTTGTTTGACAGCTTAACAGTCAGCCCACAATCTGTCTAACCCAATCGGGAGCTGTCTAAATAGGGATAATTTATTCTTTTAAAGATTAGTGGTTAAAAATTGATCACCTCAAATAAAGTTCAAGATAAAAAAATTGTTTGAAATTAATTGGTTTAGTCATTTATATGTGCAAAAATAAAAAAAATAAAAAATAAAAAAAATTCAATTTTCATCCATCCCTCTCCCCTTCCATCGTTTTGAAATTCTTCCCTCTCATGGCTTATCCAAATCAAGATCTTTACAGCTATTATCATGATAGGCTATTTCCTCATTCTTATCCATCATCCTCATCTCTGGGCTTTCATGACTACAACCAACCCACTATTTCAATTTTTTATCTCATCTTCCCATGTGGTGTCATCACTGCCATGATTCATCTCATCCTTTAGAACAATGTCCTTCAATAGGATATTCGTTAGGACTAGGTCAAAACCAATTCAATACATTTCAAGGATCTAAAAATGAACCCTATCCATCAAACTTCAATTTGGAGGGTTAGAATTGTCCTCAATATTCATGGGATCAATCATATCAATTAATTGGTCCTACACTGAATCATCACCTCCATCTTGGGGATTTGATAATAAGTATGAGGAATTGTAGAGCACAATAGAGAAGAGTAGAAATCATGCAATAGCGTATGCTTCAAAATAGTTAAATAAATCAAGAGATAATCAAGTCAAGTGCTCGCATAGATATGAATTTTGGTAAGATAATGACTCATCTCAACCAACCTGCTTCAACCCCAATTCTAGATCAAACTCAAGAGTTCCATCTGTGCTATCGAGTGAACCAATTGGACATACCACAAGAGTCCATATCAAATGTAGACACAATTTTTGAATGCGTGCCCTCATCATTTCACTTAAACTAAATTAAAGAGTTTGAACAGGATGCTGAAGAAATCCATAAGCTTGACACCACGTCTTGCCATGAACCATTAATTGAACAATTTTTTGATGATAATACTACATTTTTGGAGGATTTGTTTAAAGATGATTTGGTGATACACACAACCCCTTTGAAGCATGTTGATCATAATATTGAGGATGTATGTGTGGATGATGAGCCTATGTTTCTTGAAAAACTGTTTAAGGATGAGTACTATCACAGTTCTGAAAAGACATGTGTTGAGGAGCTTTAGTCTAGAGTTCCCTTTAAGAGAAGGAAACTTGATTTGAGTATCTTCACTTTTAATGAGCCATTTAATAATCATTCTTTTGAAAACTGGGTAGAAGTTAATATAACAGAAGGAAAGGATCAAGGTCAAGTAGACGATTTCAAAATTGACACACTTTTATAGTCTACTTTTAGGCAGCAATACCAGAAGAAATCTATTTCTCCTTCAGAATCTTTCATGGGATCACTAATTAAGACAACCATTGAGTCATTGGATGTACCCCATGCAGATCAACCCTTCTATTTTGATGAGAATAAGACTAGAATGAATGAAGTACTAGAAAATATAAAATCAGTCAAAATCGACATGCCACTTATAGTGTGATTAAACAATTGTCTGCCTATGCCATGTTACTTAAGAAATTTTGCATTCAAATTAGAAAATCTTGGACATATATTTCTATATTCTTAAATGCACCACTGTCTCGCTTCAAGGACCATACAAGAAATCTATTTAATATTATGGTCAATATCAGAAGGCCATACATAGAGGTTAAGTGACATGTGATTGTGTCTCGCTGAAAATGCTAAAGTTATCACTGTTAGGAGACAACCCAAGAGATGTTGTAAATAATTTATTTTTATTTTTTCCTTTATTTTTCTTTTCTTTCTTAAAGTTTATAATTCTTTTCTATGGGGAGATGCCTTTATCCAGATCTGAGGGTATGCCTTCATCTTTCTATTTATTCTCACTTCCTATTTCTTTTGTTAGCTTATATGCATATTGCAGCTCCCATGGTACTATCTACCCTTCACCTTGTTCATTTTTCAAAGTTAGTACTTATCTGTCAACATCTTTGAATTTGAATCATGATTCATCATATTGAGCATACATTTTCACATTGAGGACAATGTCAAGTTTAAGTGTGGGGGAGAATTCTAACATAGGTTTTCTTAACATATGTTTTTCTTTCTTTAAAAAATAAATATATATATATAAACACTTTTTTAAAAAAACTTTTTGAAAAGAGAAACTATATTTTGACTTATTTTTATAAGAAATTAAGTTAATTTTAATGAGTAGGAGAATCATAATTAGGATTTCTTATACTTAGTCAAAATAAGATGACTTATTTCATTTCTAGGGTTAGGAAGAAAATTGGAAAAGTAGTTTAGTCTTGATTTTTACCTTAATGAAATATACATTTTTTTACACTTACACACTTAAGTTCAGAAACAAAGATTCTTATGCCTTATTAAAAAAGAAGTAATATATATAATACTCTGATTAAGCTAGGTATTTGTGTCTCATAAAACTTAAGTATTTACACTTAAAAGAAGTCCATATAATAAATAAAAACTCTTAGTTTGGTGGTCTTATTTACTCGAGTCCTTAAGTCCTAGGGCCGTTTTCTCACCCGGTGCCCTAAAACTGCCCGGTTTGGGAGTCACCGACCCATGGCTTGTTACATGAGTAAATTAGAAAGTCTAATAAAACTAAAGGATATCACCAACAAAAATATATAAAAAATAAGACATAAGAGTTAGAGCTGAAGAATTCTTAGTCAAATATTCACTGACACAAAGATGCATATAATTTACAGTAAAATAATAGACTAGATGAAAAATACAGTTTGACTCCTAAATCTTGATTGATAACAAATTATTGAATAGAGACAAAGTCTAAGGATGAATAGTTTAGTACTCCTATAACTTATAAATTGCTTTATTCTTGCAAAAATAGTTCAAATGTTTTCTCTTCTTTTCAAAATGTATTTTTAAAAATACTAACAATTTATTTCTTTTTGTTTATGGATTTTGTGGGTGTAATCCACTGAAAACTCTCTGAGACAAAACTCGTCCTCTAGGAATAACTAAGAGGTTTAACGGCATGTTGCACATGCTAAGTGCAACCATGACTCCTACGAAAATGAGTTAGGTTATTTTAGTTTTTTTTTTCTTTTGCTTTACTCGAGGACAAGCAAAAAGATAGGTGTGGGGTGTGATTATTCATCAAATGTGCATATTTTAAGTCATATTTTCACATTTATTTTTATAAAACAATGCTATGTAATTGAATTTTTCCTTAGTAATGTGCAAGTGATTAGTCTATAATTCTACATTATTATATCACATTTTCTTGCCGATTTATGAATAAAATGTCGGTCTAAACTGTGTTTTGGTCTCTCTTGCAGATAATCAAGACAAGGAGGGCATGCAGATAATCAAGACAAAGAGGGCAAAAGGGTAATAAGAGCTTAATTAAACCCATTTTCGGGTAATTAAATCCGGATTTCTTGGAGACCAAGTAAGGGAACTTCTAGAAGATGCGCTGAACCTAGACCTTTGCGTACGTCAGATGAAGATCCGGATGAATATACCCAAAACGAATATACCAGGAAGGTCCTCAAAGCCAGGAGACGTTTCTCGCCAAAACCAGGGATTTAGTTCCCTTTTTTTGTCGCGAAAACGCGGCAAATGCCACGTTTCTACGACAATGTAGTGGGTACACGCGTCGATCTTCGACGCGTGGCCCCGTCTCGCCTTCTAGATGCTTCTTTTGCCTATAAATAGGGCAGGGTTGGCCAAAACGCAAGGAGATTTTGGTTGTAGGCTAGGTTTCTTTCTTCTAGTTGTAGATTAGGATTTTCTTTCTCTTTTATTTTATATTTTCATTTTGTTTTTAGATCATGTATTAGGGCAGACAGATTCAGAGAGAGAAAGGGAGAGATTGATGTAATAGATGGTGACAATCTATGTAAAGGTGTCTCCTTTCTTCTCCATTGTAATATTCTCCAATTTCTACATGATGCTTAGATAATTTTTCTCTCATGGTGACTAACTACTAACCACTAACTAGCTAACTACTTACTTGATAATCCACATGAATCTAGTAACCTCTACAAGGCCTTGCTCTTGTAAGAGCCATTGATGGCTCATGATGATGGGTTCTAACATCTAACTAGCTAACTTGCTAACCAAGCTAACTCTCTTATTTCATGCTTGCTTCTAATGGTTTGATGATCTAATGTTTGTATTAGCTTGCTCTTGATGCAAGTTTGAATTTGAAGAACCATCTTATTTGCCATGCTTTGTATCGTCTCTTGAAGCCAAGGACTAGTGATGGCCAAGGATCCATGCGAGGCAACTATCACTAAGAGGTTAGCATGTTAGTGGAGTAATTAGTAGTTAGAAATCATGAGACTTCTTTAGTAGTATTCTCCTTTATTTTTACTTTGTTTAAGAATCATTTTCAAAACCTTTTTATCATTTTCTTATCAATGTTTTCCCTAACTTCTTAGTTCACCTTTATTTCATCTTATTTTCTATTTTATTTTCCAAACCACTTCTCTTTTATTTTTACGCATTCATCGCCTTCTCCCCACCTATCACTTCTGGATTTCTTTTCTTTTTCTTTTTCTCATTCTTTTAACAAAGAAGAAACTGTTAACAATAGACATGAATAAGAACTGTTAATGCTTTTATCGCCTCCCGTCCCTATGGATTCGACCAGTTGAGCCAATGCTATAACAGAAGTATCGAGCGACATTAGCACATATACATTTTCATTGATTTTACAAAACACACGTTTTCGAGTGCTCGTTCCGCTCTAATCAACAAGCATCTATAATTAAAAGAAGAAAAGGAAAGAAGCCCAAAAAATTAAAAAGAAGCCCAAAAGCCCAATAAGCCAAAGAAAAGAAAAGAAGCCCAAAAAATTAAAAAGAAGCCCAAAAGAGTCCTTAAACCCGAGGGATGTTTTCTCATCTGGTATCCTAAGACCGTCTGCTCTGGGAGTCATCGATTAAAGGCTCACTATCCGGGTAAACTAGAAAGCCTAAGAAAACTAAGGGAAGAAAAAAAAAAGAAAGAAAGAAGGAAAAAAAATATAAAAAAATAAATGGCTTGATGGTTAGAGTTGAAATCCCAGAAATCTTCACTATCACAAAGAGCATATTTTCTAGGTTTTATGAAGGATAAAATATTCAATCTAATTTTGAATTCTTACCTTAATTTAAGACAAGATCTTGCATAGAGACTAAGTTTAAGGAAGAATAATTTTTGGTGGACTTATGATCTTAGATCGCTTATATTTTTGCAAAAATATTTCGTAAACTTGTCTCTCTTTCAAAATGTGTTTTCAAAATACTAACATTTGTCTTTTTTTTATTGATTTTGTGGGTGTAATCCACTAAAAAGCCCTCTGGAGATAAAACTCCTCCTCTAGGGGTAACCTAGAGGTTTAACGGCTTGTTGCACGCGCTCAGTGCAATCGCGTCACCTGTGAAAGTGGTGTAATAACATTTATAGTATAGTTTTTCTTTTCTTGTTTTGCTCGGGACGAGCAAAAGATAAATGTGGGGGTGTGATTAGTCTACAATTCTACATTATTATATCGCATTTTCCTGCTGATTTATGAATAAAATGTTGGTCTAAATCGTGTTTTGGTCTCTCTTGCAGATAATCAATACAAGGAGGGCAAAAGGGTAATAAGAGCTTAATTAAACCCATTTTCGGGTAATTAAAGACGGATTTCTTAAAGACCAAGTAAGGAAACTTCTAGAAAATGCATTGAACCTAGACCTTTGCGCACATCAGACGAAGATCCGGATGAATATACCCGAAATCGAATATACCAGGAAGGTCCTCGAAGCCAGGAGACGTTTCTCGCCAAAACCTGGGATTTAGTTCCCTGGTTTTGCCACAAAAACGTGGCAAATGCCGCGTTTTCGCGGCAATGTAGTGGGTCCACGCGTCGATCTTCGACGCGTGGCCCCGTCTCGCCTTCCAGATGCTTCTTTTACCTATAAATAGGGCAGGGGTTGGCCAAAATGCAAGGAGATTTTGGTTTTAGGCTAGGTTTCTCTCTTCTAGTTGTAGATTAGGATTTTCTTTCTCTTTCATTTTGTATTTTCATTTTGTTTTTAGATCATGTATTAGGGCAGAGAGATTCAGAGAGAGAAAGAGAGAGATTGATGTAATAGATGGTGACAATTTATGTAAAGGTGTCTCCTTTCTTCTTCATTGTAATCTTCTCCAATTTCTACATGGTGCTTAGCTAACTTTTCTCTCATAGTGACTAACTACTAACCACTAACTAGCTAACCACTTACTTGATAATCCACATGAATCTAGTAGCCTCTACAAGGCTTTGCTCTTGTAAGAGCCATTGATGGCTCATGATGATGGGTTCTAACATCTAACTTGCTAACCAAGCTAACTCTCTTATTTCATGCTTGCTTCTAATGGTTTGATGATCTAATGTTTGTATTAGCTTGCTCTTGAGGTAAGTTTGATTGTGAAAAACCATCTTATTTGCCATGCTTTGTATCGTCTCTTGAAGCCAAGGACTAGTGATGGCCAAGGATCCATGTGAGGCAACTATCACTAAGAGGTTAGCATGTTAGTGGAGTAATTAGTAGTTAGAAACCATGAGACTTCTTTCATAGTATTATCCTTTCTTTTTACTTTGTTTAAGAATCATTTTCAAAACCTTTTTATCATTTTCTTATCGATGTTTTCACCAACTTCTTAGTTCACCTTTATTTCATCTTCTTTTTTATTTTGTTTTCCAAACAACTTCTCTTTTATTTTTGCGCTTTCATCGCCTTCTTCCCACCTATCACTTCTGGATTTCTTTTTTATTTTCTCATTCTTTTAACAAAGAAGAAACTGTTAACAATAGACGTGATTAAGAACTGTTAATGCTTCTATCGCCTCCCGTCCCTATGGATTCGACTTGTTGAGCCAATGCTATAATGGAAGTACCAAGGGAACATTAGCACATATACATTTTTCATTGATTTTACAAAACACACATTTTCGAGTGTTCGTTCTGCTCCGATCAAATTTTTGGCACCGTTGCCGGGGACGGGAATGATTTTGATTTCACGTTTTTATTAACATTTTCTTCTCTATTTTGGTGTGTAGGTAAATCTTTGTAAAAACTTAGCATTGCAGAAGTATAGTCTTGCTTGCATATCCCTGTTCTAGAAAGCAGGGACCTTGCTTCCTAAATTTTGGGGCGGAAACCCAAGAAAAGCCGCGCAACCGTGGCATATTTTTGGCAATTATACTTTTTCTTTTGCAGGGACTTTGCAAGTTGCATATATTGTTGTATTGTTGCTGCTATTTTTTGCTTTGATTGCCTACACACTGTAATAATTAAAGAACTAAAATACGATATTTGGACGCTTTAAAATGGTTTAGACATTTGCATTTAGGCACGTGTCAATTCAATTCCAATATACTGTATTTTGTTCTGTTGTTGTGATCTGGACTGAGGTGTACATATGACATTGCATATAGCATAGGACAAACACGTGGGTGATTTATCGCTTTGTGTTATACTCTTGTCTATATTGTACACTTGCACGAATTGGACTTAAGGGTAAAACCCATACAAGATAAGGTGGGGATTTCATCACCCTTCCTTAGCCCAAAAATCACCTCCCCACTTACACAACCCAAGCCCTAATAAAAATTGATAGACGTTGGCTCCTAGGGACATCTCGGACTCATAAAGAGATTGACCGAGGGTGGAACTTGTTTTGAATCTTACACTTGTGAAATCGGTGTCTGAGGTTGGGGACTAAGAGGTTACGCCTCGAAGATACCGTGGTTTAGCGTAATTAAGACCTGTTGCTTACGCACGGATACCTCCCACCGTATTTTGCCCCTACCTGGCCGATTAGCCTGTGGTCGGAGCAACAACCTCCCCCGGTAATCGACCAGTTAGGAGTCGTCTAGGTCTAGGTCAACCCTAGTATAGGCTTGGTTTTGATTTTCTTTCTTTTTGTTTGTTGTTTGATTTTTCTTTTTTGTTTGTGATTGTTTGTGAATGGAATTCAACAATAACAATTCTTTCAATCCTAATATGAATCCATATTTCACACCGACCCCATTTGTTTCGGATAATTCTAACCCCGTTTTTCACAATATGAACCAACCAAATACAATGGGTTGGACTTATCCGAATCAATACAATGCATACCCCCAATCTTATGACTATAATTTCAAAAATAATTTCAACTCATCACAGAGTCAATGGGGATTCATTCCCCCGAGTCAAATTTTTCACCATCTTGTCCACAATTTTCACAATTTCCACAATATACATTCCCTAATTTTGCTTCCTATACTCCTTTTTTAGAACCACCAATTGAGAAAAATCTGAGTTAGAAAAGAGTATAGAAGCCAATTTACAAGCGGCCGAGCAACAACTTCAGAAAATGATGGCCTCTCTAATTTCATAATATTTTCAACAGTCTTACTCAGCTCCACCTCCTCATAATGAATAACCATCTGCCCTGGAAACGAGTAAGGAACTCTCGTGTGAGTCCAAGCTTCAATCTCAAAACATGTTGGACTCACAATCTTTACTATCTTTCCAAAATCAAGAATCTTATACTGCCTTTCTGGACATCTACTTGCAGAAAAATCAAGTCTAGAAAAGAGTATAGAAAACTTGCAGGAGTCCGCATTACAATTTCAAAAATCTTCTTCTTAGTCTATTGATAGGTTGGAAATACAATTGAGTCAATTGGTCAACATTTATAGGAATGAGGAAACTCTCTTTCATCAACCTTTGACCAATCCAAATAGCTCTAACTCTATCAATTTGACCCATGACTCTTGTTGGTTTGGAAACCAAAATTCCTACACTCCCATTCTAGAGCATCCACTTGAAGAAACATCACATCTAGAAAAGAGTATAGAAATCTTACAGGAGTCCGCACTACAATTTCAAGAATCATCTGCCCAGTCTATCAATAGGTTGGAAACACACTTGAGTCAATTGGTTAGCATTTATAAGAATGAGGAAACTCTATCTTATCAACATTTGACCAATTTAGCTATCCCAACTCTATTGATTTGACCCAGGACTCTTGTTATTCTAAAAACCAAGATTCAATTTCAGCACACCCATCTGAACTTGACCAAACATCAAATATTGAAAATCCCACTGACATTTTGGCAAGTTATTCTTTTCCTGAAAATGAACTTGAGAATGAATATGATCCTGAACCTTAAGTTGGTAATTCAATTTCACTTCCTGATTCAATAATGACTGAGATGTTTTTACCTAATTTCAGGCTTTTTCCTGATTCAACATTGGATCCTGTGCCAGTCCATTGTGAAATTGACACCAATCTTTCATGATCATCATATTGAACTTGACCAATTTCATACTTTTGAAAGTCCCATTGATAAATTGACAAGTTCTCAATTTTATGGAATTGAACTCAAGAATGTGACCTAGATTCTCAGATTTGTGATCCAGTTCAAATTCCTGAATCAATATTGACTCCTGTTTTGTTACCCAACTTGCGTAATATTTTAGAGTCAGTTTTGGTTCCTACACCTGTCATTCTTGAACTGAAATCACCAACCTTAGGAAGTCACATTCCATCATGGGGAAATGAATGTGGACTAGAATTTCAACTTCTTGATTTGGACCGATTCCTGAACCAATTTTGACTCCTGAACCTTTACTTGACTTAAGTCAAATTCCTGAGTCATCCTATGCTTCCTGAGTCCAAATCAATCATTCCATTCTAGGATAAGGGTCTTGATAACATTGACTCTGAAATTATTTTGAAAATTTGAAATTAGATGGGGTAAAATTCTTAATAAAAATCATTCATATATATATCATAATAATGGGTTGTATTATAGAGGTCTCTGGTGGGTTCCTCCGAACTCCACGCAAATTGGATTGGGCAGCATTTCGTAAACCAATCAGACCACCACGGGAACCACCACCTTGAGGTGATTTTTTCTTCCCTCTCTATTTGTGTCATGCATACATACATCACGATGCATTGAGGACAATGCATGAAATAAGTGTGGGAGGATTTACTAACATAGAGTTTTTTAGATTTTTTCTTTTTCACTTCTTTTAGGATATTCTTAGAAATCTTCCCTTCTGTAGTTTCTTATATTTTCTTTCTTTTTTCCTTCTTTTAGGATATTCTTAGAAATCTTCCTTTGGTAGTTTTTTAGATTTTCTTTCTTTTTCACTTTCTTTAGGATATTCTTAGAAATCTTCCCTTTTGTATAGGATTTTTTTCTTTCTTTAAAAACTTTTTGAAGCAAGAGATAAAGTTTTGATCTATTTTTAAGAAAATTAAGATGATCTTAGAAATTAAGGAAGCCTTAATTATGACATCTTAAACCTAGTCAAAATAATGGATCTTCTTTAAAATTATAGGCTAAGCAAGATAAATTGGAGAGATAGTTTTATCTTGAATTTTTTGCCTTAGATAGTATGTACTTCACACAAACACAATTTTTGGGATGAAAATAAAGACCTAAAATGTCATAAAGCAAAAAATAAATAAAAAGAAAAATATATATATATATGGTATAAAAAAATAAAAAATCACTTATTAAGTTGGATAACTATGCCTCAAGAAGCATGATTATTCACGCTTAACAGTGATCATAAGAAACAAATAATCTCTCTTAGTTTTGTGGCCTTGTTTACTCGAGTTCTTAAACCTGAGGAATGTTTTCTCATCTAGTGCCCTAAGACCATCTGGTATGGGAGTCATCGGTTAAAGGCTCACTACCCAGGTAAACTAGAAAGCCTAAGAAAGTTAAGGGAAGAAAAAAAAAGAAAGAAAAAAGAAAAAAAAATATAAATAAAATGGCTTGATAGTTGGAGTTGAAATACCAGAAATCTTCACTCTCACAAAGTGCATATTATCTAGGTTTTATGAAGGATAAAATATTCAATCCAATTTTGAATTCTTACCTTAATTTAAGACAAGATCTTGCATAGAGACTAAGTTTAAGGAAGAATAATTTTTGGTGGACTTATGGTCTTAGATCGCTTATATTTTTGCAAAAATATTTTGTAAACTTGTCTCTCTTTCAAAATGTGTTTCTAAAATAATAACATTTGTCTTCTTTCTTTATGGATTTTGTGGGTGTAATCTGCTGAAAACCCTCAGGAGACAAAATCCTCCTCTAGGGGTAACCTAGAGGTTTAACGGCTTGTTACACACGCTCAGTGCAATCGCGTCACCTGCGAAAGTGGTGTAATAACATTTGTAGTATAGTTTTTCTTTTCTTGTTTTTCTCGGGACGAGCAAAAGATAAATGTGGGGGTGTGATTAGTCTACAATTCTGCATTATTATATCGCATTTTCCTGCCGATTTATGAATAAAATGTCAGTCTAAACCGTGTTTTGGTCTCTCTTGCAGATAATCAAGACAAGGAGGGTAAAAGGGTAATAAGAGCTTAATTAAACCCATTTTCCGGTAATTAAATCCGAATTTCTTGGAGGCCAAGTAAGGGAACTTTTAGAAGATACATTGAACCTAGAACTTTGCGCACATCAGACGAAATCCGGATGAATATACCCGAAATCGAATATACCAGGAAGGTCCTCGAAGCCAGGAGACGTTTCTCGCCAAACCAAGGATTTATGTAGTGGGTCCACGCGTCGATCTTTGACGCGTGGCCCCGTCTCGCCTTCTAGATGCTTCTTTTGCCTATAAATAGGGCAAGGGTTGGCAAAAACGCAAGGAGATTTTTGTTTTAGGCTAGGTTTCTCTCTTCTAGTTGTAGATTAGGATTTTATTTCTCTTTTATTTTATATTTTCATTTTATTTTTAGATCATGTATTAGGGCAGAGAGATTCAGAGAGAGAAAGAGAGAGATTGATGTAATAGATGGTGACAATCTACGTAAAGGTGTCTCCTTTCTTCTCCATTATAATCTTCTCCAATTTCTACATGATGCTTAGCTAACTTTTCTCTCATGATGACTAATTAGTAACCACTAACTAGCTAACCACTTACTTGATAATCCACATGAATTTAGTAGTCTCTACAAGGCTTTGCTCTTGCAAGAGCCATTGATGACTCATGATGATGGGTTCTAACATCTAACTTGCTAACTTGCTAACCAATCTAACTCTTTTATTTCATGCTTACTTCTAATGGCTTGATGATCTAATGTTTGTATTAGTTTGCTCTTGATGCAAGTTTGAATGTGAAGAACCACATAAAATACTGGATAAATCAAATCAAGTTTGAAGATAAGGGGAGAATTTAAATTCAAAAATTGATAATAGCTTGCTCTCCAAGTCAAGAGAAAGAATATTATCTTAATATCCAAAGTTTAAATTTAAGTTCTCAAGATATATCTCTTGATAGGTGTACAACTTCTACTAGGAGTCTATCCACTACTTTTACTATAAATAGCGAGGTAGAGCATAGGGAAAAGGGCATCTCATCTCAGACTAGAAGGTTGTAAGTCAAATTGAGAGCCGAGTTTTGTGGGTTGTAATGTGAGTTTTGAAGAGAAGATCAAGAGCGTTGTAACAGCGAATCTTCAATTCGGTCTTCTTCAATGAAGATCTGTAGTATTTCAGTCTAAGAACTTTTACTCTTTCTTTATGATTCATTTAATGAAATTTTATTCTTTTTACTTTATGCTTTCATTAATCTTATGCTTGTCATATGCACCTTTTTGTTTATAGTCTTCTACTTCATCTATTTTAGTAGCATTTGGAGGAAGGAGACAACGATAATCAGGCCTTGTGATAATTCCGGGTCCAATTGTTTCTTCTCCTTCTCTCTTTTCTTTCTTCATTGCTTTATGTAATTAGTCTTCACAATGGTTAGTATTCTTTTAATCCTAGTTTATGTTTGCAATGCTTTTAGAAATTAGCTCTTAAACAAAAACTCCAACTTCTCATTCAAAGATTTTCCAAACTAGAATTAAATTTGGTTGTAAATTTTTAAAGAACCAATTTTAAACAAGTCTCTGTGGATTCGACCCTCTTCTTGCCACTATACGATTATTCTGGCAAGATAAGGTTTTTTTTGTATAACTTGTATGTAGTTCAAACAATGATGAAATTCTATGAACTTCCAATATTTCGTCTGTACACCCCGAGATGGGTTTCCCCTATTCGGAGGTGGCAACACAGACTCCTTTATGGCCATTCAAGATGCTCTGTTGTGGGATTCCCCCTCGGAGATCAAACTCTGATACAGGGATTTACCCTCTCAGATCCCCGACTTCGCCGATCTGTTGGTGAGATTTCCCTTACTTTGAAGCAAAAGTGAACCCGACACTTTTGTTGGAATTACCCCCTTTCGGAGGCTCAACTCCGCAGCTGGGATTTTCTCCCACTGAGAGAATACAAATTTACAGGTACCGTTGAGGGACTAAATGCCCACTCGGGAATCATTCGCCAAACTAGCACCTGACGTTCCGAAACATTCAAATGCCAGTACCAAACATTTCAGAGTCAAAGCAAACGCTCCGAGGAGGCATCCAATTCCAGACAAAAATAATGGTAAAACAAATTAGGAAAGATCCAAATAATATTTTCATTAACGCTTTTATTATAAATTTCTAACTAAATCTATTCGAATACACAGTTGGTTATATCTAACAAGAGTAATACAAGATCTATTACCTGTATGTGCTTATTTTCTCTGAAAAATTACTTTTTTCTGGAAAATACAGATAAATTTGCTCCTGTCCATCCAAACCTATCGAGTAAGTTCCCGATACTGAAGCAAATAAAGATTTGTCTGTTGGAGAATGCTTCACATGGACGCAATCCTATTGTTCGCACGACCTTCCACAGAACTCAGAGGTAACCAGGGGAAATTCCTGCACAAAAATAGGAGATCCTCCAGATGAAAAATTTCCTCCTCTCCAACCAGAACACGCCCTCAAGGAAACCAGATGGACCCCCAAGACATACAAAACAGGGATGATATCACACCACTAGCCCTTTATCCTAAGGAAAAGGTCAGAATTCCAGAAGGAAGAATGCTTCATCGGTGGTGTCCCAAGGAACCCCCTATAACACCCTGAAAATATTTAACTTTTATTTCGCATTTAATTTATGGATATGTGGATATACATATAGATGTATATGTATATGATTTGATATGAGATTTGATGTTTGGACAAGGGTATATAAATATGTGCATGATTGATTAATGATTGTACATTAATGCATTGACTAGTCGACTAATTACTAGGGTAATCGACTAGTGAGAAGACCAAAACTGTGTATTTTGTGTTTAGACTCTGTCTAGTCGACTAACATATAGGACTAGTCGACTACTGTCTTTTGATAAAAACTTACAGAAACTGATAAATGCCAGACTAATCGACTAGTAATCCTTATTAGTCGACTAATAGATGTCAACTAATTCAGACCAGTCAACTAATGTTTAAACTAGTCGATTAATGACCCTTAACAAAAACTTGACCTTGTCAGACTAGTCGACTAATTACTTCTCCTTGTCGACTAATTGAATCGACTAATTACTATTAGTTGACTAATTATCTTATTAGTCGACAAATCAGGGAGACAGAACTTTGTTCTGATTGGACCCAAGTTCTGATTTGTCCACCCGATATATTAAGCTTTAGGGATATTTTTAAAGGATTTTCATTTCTAAACCTCAACCAAATTTTCCCCAGCAGAGGTTACCAAGAAATCTAGAGAGAGAGAGAGAGAGAGAGGCTAAAGTGAGAAGGAGCTAGAGATGAAAGCTTGGAGAAAAAGCTTGGAATTTTTTTCTTGATGAGGAGACTAGCTGGGAGTTCTCTATCTGCAAACCCCATCTGGATTTTCTTTTCTTTGATTTTCAAAGGTAAGTCTTCCTCTCTTGATTGCCTTCTTATCATAATTTTGATGTTTAGGTTTTCACTAAGAATAGATCCATAAATTGAGAAGATTTTCATGTTTAGTTTTGATTATTATTTATATATGAGCATCCCTTGCCTTGTAGTGGACTTCCATGTTAGTATAGAATGGTATAAACTCATAAAAATGATACTTTTAAGAAATCTATAAAAGAGATGAAACTTTTACATTAAAGGCATGTTTTGCTTTGTTTAATATATGTGTGTGTGTGTGTGTGTGTGTGTGTGTGTTTGATCATGCAGTTGAATGGTTTTGAGTGGTGTGGAGTTTAAAACCATGCTTGGTATAATATACATATAATTTGAGTTCATGTTTTATATTGAGTTTGTGTTATTGGAATAACATGATTCATAGGAGGTGATGAACGTGAATAGTATAATGATTCACAGGGGTGATGAACATGAATAGTATATTATGATTTATAGGGGGTGATGAACGTGAATAACACCATTTACAGGGGGTGACGAATATGACAAATGTCATGCATAAATTTGACTATCTTGTTAGTGATTTGGCCTGGTGTCAAGTAAAAGTTTACCTAGAGGTGAGTGAATAGGTGAAGTGCTAATCAAATACAGAATTATAAAAACTATGGCTAATAAAACTAACACGAAAATGAATTCTAAAGAGTGAAGCTAAATTCCCAGTGAAGGGATCTAGAACTTCTCCTCAAAATTTCTCTTTTATAAGAGTTTAGCTACTTCAATAGCTCTCTTGGATCAATAAAGTGTGAGCATAATGTTAAGCATGTATGAATAAGCAATAATAGTAATGCAAGATATAAACAAGTAGAGTTGAGTTGAGAGATAGCAAACGCAAATACAAACATAAGTTTTGAGCTCTACGTCCCGGCCTTCAGCATGTGAAGAATTTCTACTATCTCCACAAAAGAACTTCACAAAAGAATACAAACTCTAATTCTCTACACAAGAGGAGGCACAAAACCAATGCACAAAGCAAATCACCTCTACACAAGAGAAGGGCACAAAGCCAATACTCCTCTACACAAGAGGAGGGCTCAAGAGCCAAAATGCACAAAGCAAATTGGAGGTTACAATCTTTGGTGACCACAAAGATCACAAATAAAGAATCTCACAATACAAGATCCTAAAGGATAGATTTTGCAATGATAGCTCAAGCTTGTGAGAAAACAAAGATTTTGAAAATAAAGTTCTTTTGAAAATAATTGGGAAAACTTCTATGAAGATATTGAAACTTGAAGAACAAAACTTGTTTTTCCAAAACTTGTTTTCTTTGATTTTCCAAAACTTTGAAACACTTGAAAAGGTATGGATTTGAAGCTCAAAACTTGTTAAAAATTCTTTTAAAAATAGGCAAGAGAGCACTTGAAAATAGGGTGCAAAACTCTTATAAAATCTTATGAAAATCTCAAGTTTAAATTTATATACCCAAGAGCAATATAGCCGTTAGGGTCAAATCTCAGGCAAGAGAGGCCTGTCGATCAACCGCCAACGGTTAAAGAATATGGCCACTGGGGTTGCCAGTCGATCGGGTGATCGACTACGCCCAACATTTAGAGATCAAGCTTTCTGGCGGTCGCCCGACCGTCGACCGGAAACCCCAAACAGAGAGCAAGCTTCTTTCTGTAGTCGACCAATCGGTCGATCGATATGCATAAAAACGGAGAGCAAGCTACTCTCATCTCGGTCTACTGACCGGTCGACTAACATGCACAATTCTCACTGTGCATGTGTCTCTGTGCACCGGATCGACCGACAGAGTTTGATCTGGCTAGCGGTCGACCAGGCGGTCGAACGGCAGAAGCGCAAAAACTAATTTTTATCTTTTAATACACATTTTTAGACCCAAATAAAATCTCAATAAATCTCCATAAAATCTACAAAATAAGTTCATGTAAATCATATAAGCACAATTATATGTGATCAAATATCAACACATATTACAAACATGTGAACTATTTTTGAGATCGATAATTACCATTTTGAAACATAAACTATATTAAAAATATTTTTTTCAAAAACTAAACTTTAAGGAAAAATGATTTTTTTTTTCAAACTTTTATAAACACAAGAGAAATTTTCTCAAACTCTTTGAATCTCCAATGTGTTTGGATAAAGTCCAATACACATATAAAACAATATGAACTTGTTTTTAATAATATATTTCACAAAAACAACTTTTTGTAAAAACGAAACTTAAATTCTTGAAATTAACTCATCAAAGTAAGCTTCTTAAACACAATAGAAGCACCAATGTGTATGGATGAAATCCAACACACATATAAACCAATATAAACTTGTTTTGATGAAATCTATTCATGAAACTAAAAACGGATTAAACAAAAAAAATCAAAACTCTTGTTCTTGAAAACCAACATCAAACTTTTGTGTCTTTAAGTGTATAAGCTTGAGCAATTAAAACTAATCTATACTTTACAAATATACTAAACTTATAAACTCTAGACCCAAGTCTTCTTGAAGATCTTCTTCTCCATGTAGACTTGACCCAAACTCAATTCTTGTAGAGCTAGACTCCTCTTGAATACTTGATATGATCTTTATACTTGAGCTCTTGAATTAACACGTGCTAGCTTCAATAAGCTAAACACAAACTAAGATCTTAATTGAATATCTGAAACTTAATAAACACAAAATTATTAGTACTATAATTACATCAGTTAATCATTATTAAAATAGAGTGATGGGTCTTGGGTCAACATCAAGTACCATGACGTGCTGGTTTATGGTTATCATTCTATTTTACCATGCTTATGTTCATCATGTTTTCCTTCCATGTCATATATTTCTTTTGTATGTGGACCTCGTTTAGATGCTTCCTCGACCTAGGACTGAGTAAGTCTCAGGATCATGGTCATGCAGTAACTATTTGAGGTAAGCTTGTTGGTGTTCTAATGCCTGTGGATTATAATATTTCAGGAGGATCACAGCTTGTCTAGAGAGACGCTGAGTGATGGAGACTTAGAGTAGTCATCGTCACATCCTATAGATAGATAGAGTGCTCCATTGTAGGGTTTCTCCTTTTTTTTGTACATGTATCCATTTTGGTATTGTATATGGCAATACTTTACCTTGAGGCTGAGAGCTTGTTCAGTTGTTATATATATATATATATATATATTATATATATATATATATATTATATATATATATATATATATATTTGAGACTTGATTTGAGTTTCTTTAAATGAAACTCTTTATATACACATGTCATGTATTTCTTTCCCTAATTAAGTTTTTTTTCTTTTGAGTTGTTTCCTACTTTTATCCTACTTGCCTGAGTTATGTATCATATTATAATGACTCTAAAGTTCCCTCCAAGACTGTAGCTTGAAATCACCTAGAGGGGGGGGGGTGAATAGGTAATAATGCTAATCTAGTCACTTAATGCGGAATTTAAAAACTAATTGCAATTACACAGATGCAAGCAACAAGTGATGCACACAACCAAGCCAAGCAAATAATTATGAATGAACAATATGAATTGATGCAAGGCACAAAGTAAAGAGAGAGAGAGAGAGATAGAGTAAGAGCCAAGGAAACAAGCGCAAACAACAAGATATGTTTCGAGGTTCGAGCACCCTGCTCTACATCCCCGCCTTCACACAGAAGGATTTTAAGTCCACTAGCTTGTCCACAAAGGACTCCCACAAAGGGAACCTCCACAGAGGATTTGGGGCAATCACAATTACAAGGAGTACCCAACTCCTCTCCTTACAAACACAACCTCCTCCTTGAGGCACAATTCCAAGCCAACAAACAATCACCTCACAACTTGAGGGATTAGCACAAAGCAACACAAGGATCACCTCACCACTTGAGGGATACAACCCAAAGGCACAAAGCCAAGAAAAGATTGGGTTTACAAGTTGGTGGTCTAAACAACAACCACAAACAATCTCTTTCTCCCACACAAAGATCCTATAGAATAAGAAAGTAGATGTAGCTCAAGTGTGGAGAAAACCAATGGAATGGAAATCAAAATCACAAAAAAAATCCTTGGGAAAAACTAGAAACCAAGATGAGGAAGTTGAATCAAAACTCTTTTTCCCGAAAACCCTTTTCTTTGATATTCCAAACCCTAGCAAAAACACCATAATTGTTTCAATTTAAGTCCAAAAACTTCTTTTGATTGCTGTGAAAACACCAGAGAGTAAGGAAAAATTCGCACAAAAAATCTTAGAGAAAACTGGCCATAAATGGGGTATTTATAGCCCCCAGAAAAATATAGCCGTTGGCAGCAATTTCTGCCAAAACAGAACTACCGTAGACCGTCCGGTCGACCGTCCAACGGTCAATTTTTGACCGTTGGCAGCTACCGGTCGACCGGCGGTCGACCGTAGAAAACAGAGAGCAACCTGCTCTCAGTAGGTCGACCGTTGGACGGTCGACCGGACCAAGAGGCAGCCAGCGTGCACGTATCCGTGCACGTCGGTCGACTGAAACGGTCGACCGGCTACTTGGTGCGGTCGACCGTAGAGGTCGACAGACCTAGCCTGGCAGAGGCTGTTCTAGTCACAAAACATGTTATTAATTATTCAATAAATTCCCATAAAATCTCTAAAATTACACAAAAATGGTTTTATCATTTTATATTGAAAAATAAACTTGTGTTAAAAATTTCAACACAAATTTCAAACATCTTGAAACATTTTTGTGTCTTATCATGTTTACCAAAATCCAAAAACTGTATTTTCTAAAACTTGGATTTTTGAATAGAAAATACATTTTGTCCAAAACTTATCCAAATACAAAAACATGATATTAAACAACATTTAGGCATGATGTATATGGATATAATCCTATATACATGAAACATATATATATCCATGTTTTTGTCATTAATTCCAAAATATGTTTTGTTAAAAATACCAAAACATAAAACACACGAAATAGACTATCAAACTAAGTTTGTCTAAAAAGTTGAAGCATGCATGTATATATAACAAATCTAATATACATTAAACCATGTAAACTTGTTTTGATATAATATCTATTCATGCAAACCAAGATCGGTTAAACCAAAAACCGAAAACCAAAACATGAAAAGTGTGTTGTGAACTTGAGCATATCATACTATTCTAATATTTACAATTTGGATCTAAACACAAACTCTAAACTATGGTACCGATGTCTTCTTGTAGAGCGCAATCTCCAAGCCGACTCGATCCAAAACTCTTTGATCCACCAAGCAAGTGCTATATATGATCTTTGACGCTCGGGCTCTTGAATCAACATGTGAAAGCTTCCAAATCATTTTGTTGAAGCTAATCACCAACTAATAACTTGATTAATGATCTAAAACTAAATAACAGAAGATTATTAGTACACATAACTACATGAGTTAATCATCATCAAAACTAGAGTGGAAGGCCTTTGGGCCAACAATCTCCCCCTTTTTTATGATGACAAAACTCATGGAGTTATATATGCATGGATTAAAGTTAAGCTTCAAAGAAGCTCCCCCTTAACTCATGCATAGGGATAAACACCAAATATATGCAATGAATACTAAACATGAAACATGCATAGATATGCATAAAACAATAAATGGCTCTAGATACCAATGAAAGATACCAATGAAATTTTCAAAAACAAATAAACATGCTCTAGATACCAATTAAACTAAACAAATAAACATGCTCTAAATACAATTAAACTAATATATGCAAAACAAAACTAATGATCTCTTTTACAAGCTCTTGATACCAAAACTAAACATGTTCTTTAAATAATGCTTTTGATACCAATTGAACTTAATAAAAACATAAAACATGCATACAAACATGCATATAAACTCAAATTCTTCTCCCTCTTTTTGTCAATCATCAACAAAGGGTAAAAACAAAGCAAAACTAATAAAACATTTTCTTCTCTTATTTTATTCAAACAAAGAATCAATCAGGGATGTTCTCCCCCTTTTGTCTAAAATCAAATATGATACCAATTAAAAATGTGTCAATGAAGTGCATATAGATACCAATTTAAAAGTGAAACTATACCAATTGAAAAACAAAATCTTGATACCAATTGATAAGTAACAAATATCATATCAATTGTAAATAAACAATCTTGATATCAATTGAAATTAACATTACAAATTTTGAATTTCTAAACATAATCTTAATACCAATTGAAATTATTATTCTTTTTAAGTATATAAACAAATTTGATTTTGATATCATATGCCTTAAAATTTTTAATCATAAAGTGTGGGAGTGGGAAAATAAATACCAATTGAAAGATGAAATATAAGATTTTCTCCCCCTTTATGAAATACTAACAAAAACTATACATAGGCTCGAATAAAGATACCATTGAAAGCTAACTCAATTGAAACAAAGTTGAAGCTCAAGCTTAACATAAACAAAATCTTGTGTTTAAAGATATAGGGATATAATAAGCACAAATAAAACGTATATATGTATGAAAAGTAGATACCAATTGAAATTGATATTCTTTGAAATGCAAGCATACATACATAAAATATATGAGTATACAAGAAATGTCAAGATTGATACCAATTGAAAGAATTCAATGATATCAATTGAAAACAACAATAAGATCAAGTGTATATCTTATATTCCTATCCTCCCATCATGTTCAAGTTTAAAATGATTTTCAATATAAACATACATGAGCATGATCGCCCATCCATCCGCCCTTTGAAGGTAGGGTTTTCAAAAAATAGGTTTGAAAATAAAGTGTGTTTGAAAAACTCTACCATAGTGAAGAATACGAACTAGTTATAGGAAAAACTTTTATAAACTAGTACGAAATCCTTCAAGTAAGGAATAAAACAAAATTGTTTTTCATGAAACACATGTAAATCACATGATCACTAAACACTCAAGTCTATAAAGCCCATATCATAGTCTCATGAAAACAAAACATGAGTAAACTAATAAAGTGAGTGAACAAGTATAATGTGACACATATCTACATGAAAATATTCAATTAAGCTCATATGAAATTCCTTAAAAACATGAAAACATGAAAAACTAGATTTTCATTACAAATTGAAATTACCTAAAAACATGAAAATCATCAAACGATTTAAGCTTCAAGGCATATGTATGTCATGTACAAACTAAAGTATACATACATATCCTAAACATAATGAGTCCACAAAAGTATATGCATAAAGGCACGTGGCTCAAGGATGTACATGTATAATCGATAGTTTGGACAAGATAGACATATACATGAAGTTAAAACATATGATCATAGAAACATATTCAAAATGAGGAATACAAGTTAGAATGCATGAATCATCAAAACTAGACTATACTAGCACATCTAATCGGTACAAATAGGCATTCAAGCACAAACATAAAAAGAGTTACTTGTGGCCCATTCTATGTACAAGTATAAATCCTAGTTTTCATGAAAACTAACATCTAAACATATATTCAAATCATGAAGCACGAAACGGGACATAAATCATCATTACAAACATAAAACGATCATTATGTAAATCCACAAGCTATTAGAGCTATGAAGTGCATAATAGCTAAACAAATGGTGAGAACACAACATATGGGTCCATATAGACATGGGTGATCTCATAAGCTATACATGCATGTCAATGGTCTAATACATGGCATTCAACATGCTAAACAAAACATGAGTCATCAAAACAAAACAACATAAACATTCATATGATCATTATGAAGATGCATGTGCATTAGATCTAGGGCATACATATTAGTTTAAATAAGGTGAGAACACTAAATATAGATCCATATAAAACATGGGTGTCTCAAGTAACTAAACATGTATAACACTAAACTAATCAACATGACATAAACATAATGAACAATAAACCATGGCATGTATAAATTGATGAACATGAAAAACATGTAAATATAAATGGGAGTTAGAGATTTGTACCAAAACCGATGAAGGCACCTCTCTAGTTCTCCAAACCAATGGTGGTCCTCTCCACCAAACCTTCCTTGAAAGTGATGCATCCAAAATGGTTCTTTTTTAAGCTTGGAATGCATCCACCTCAAGGCACCAACACTCTCACGTTATGCGAGAGCCCACTCCTACATCAAAAATCAAAGGGGTGGTCTTTGGTACCCATTTTCTTTTGGGTCCATAGGGGTTGTATCTTTTCTAACCCAAACAAGATTATTTGCTAAATTTTCAATATGTAAACGATCATAGCAAAATCTAGCAAAGTGGCCTTTTCGACCACAATGTGTACACGTGTACACATGAGCATACATGTTATGGTTGTGTCCGTGATGAGCATGTGTATGCCGTGATGGGTGTACATGTAAAGATGGAACTTGTTTCTTGCGAACCAAGGTTTCCAAGCGTGTATGATTCAAAGTACATTGGCTCAAAGTGGAGCCCAACATTCAACACTTTTCTTCAAAACATTTATATCTTTTTCAAT
Organism: Agave tequilana; assembly: GCA_038442645.1. Taxonomy (NCBI): domain Eukaryota; kingdom Viridiplantae; phylum Streptophyta; class Magnoliopsida; order Asparagales; family Asparagaceae; genus Agave; species Agave tequilana. Next base: position 99,304 of record JAVJIF010022594.1, read on the forward strand.
ACTTGAAGATAAAGAGGAGCATGCAATAGGTGTGCTAGAAGAAGAAACTACACTAGCATGGCAAACATGAGAATCTATATCAATTTGCAAAGATTCATTTTCTTAAAACTAAATTCAATTCTTTTGTAATGAAATCAATTTCATTTTTCAAAACAAGGTTATCTTTTAAAACAAAATCTAATTTAGAAGATAAAACCTCATTGTTTTTCACAACATCATCACAATCATTTTTATTTTTCAAAACATCAATCTCTTTTAGGGAAAGGTCTAGTTGAGATCTTAGTGAGTCACGTTCACTAGTAATCTCTTCCTTCTCTTGCAAAACCGATTCAAAAGTTGAGCACAAATCCTTCATTTCTTCTTTTAATTCAAGATTATTCTTTTTCAAAAGATTATGTTTTTCACAAAATTTTCAAGCTTAGAGACAAGTTCTACATTTAAAGTTTGAACTTCTAAGCATCCATAGCAATATGAACTAGAGCTATCATCTAGTTGAGAATCCGATTGTACCTCAAGGGAGTCTTTCCCTTGGACCATGAGGCAATGCTCATCGGACTTGTCTCTCCTAGATCTCCTCAACTTTTTGATAATCCTTGGTAGCTCCTCTGAATTACATAAATAAAAACTAAAATTACATGAACAAGAAAAGCAAAAACCTAAACTAAGAAATGAAAAACTAGTCTAAACCCTAACTCTGCATGGTCGTCCATTTTCAGCACAAAGAATGGCCTTTTATAGGCAAAAAACCCAGTATGTAGGATCCCGGGGAGATCGGGGAGCAAACGCTCCCCCTAACTCCCCAACCTTGCCGTGGAAACGCGGCTTTGGCCACGTTTTCGCGGCTAGGATGTGGCCAGGTGGCCACACCCTGTGGGTGGGTTGCCCTGGTTTCGCCCTCTGACTTTATCTGGAGTTGGTTTTTCAGTTTGAGTCCCAGATTCTGATGAAATGGCCTTGGATTCTTGGCTTTAACCGATCGATTCTGAGAGAATTCTTCTCAACCGGTTTTCAACCTCTTGATTTTGCCCTGATTTACTAAGTGCGAGTTAATTCTGATTTAATTTAGAATTTTGGTGGGCTTTGGGCTCATTTCTCTTCATCTCCTTAAATATTGGGCCTGCAAATAAATCAAACAATTAATTAGGACAATGCAAAGTTTTATTCTATAACAAGTATGGAAATATGATACTAAATATGCAACATTAGCGACCAATCAGTAGCTCGGGAGAAGTCAATATGCTCCAAGCTGCAAAAGCCGAATCATAATGATCAAACACCGGTAAAAGATCTTCATTAAGAGATGCTCTAAGTGTTTTAAGTGCTAATGCATTGGCCTTCTTATGCTTGCTATCATTTGGGTAGGATTCTTGAGTAGTGGCTTGATAAACTAAATGTCCTAGGCTTTTTAAGTGACTACTCATATTGGCCTTCCAAACATCAAGTCTAAAAAAGTCAAACATAGGAGGGCTATCCATGAGTGCAACTATATGTGTGCAAATGAGCAATGCAAATGAAGATTAGCAAACCAAGATCTCACTCCTAGGTGGTTAAACCTAAATATCAGGAGCGGAGGCTCTGATACCAATTGAAATCACCTAGAGGGGGGGTGAATAGGTGATAATGCTAATCTAGTCAACTTAATGCGGAATTTAAAAACTAATTGCAATTACACAAGATGCAAGTAACAAGTGATGCACACAACCAAGCCAAGCAAATAATTATGAATGAACAATATGAATTGATGCAAGGCACAAAGTAAAGAGAGAGAGATAGAGTAAGAGCCAAGGGAACAAGCGCAAACAACAAGATATGTTTCGAGGTTCGAGCACCCAGCTCTACATCCCCGCCTTCACACAGAAGGATTTTAAGTCCACTAGCTTGTCCACAAAGGACTCCCACAAAGGGAACCTCCACAGAGGATTTGGGGCAATCACAATTACAAGGAGTACCCAACACCTCTCCTTACAAACACAACCTCCTCCTTGAGGCACAATTCCAAGCCAACAAACAATCACCTCACAACTTGAGGGATTAGCACAAAGCAACACAAGGATCACCTCACCACTTGAGGGATACAACCCAAAAGCATAAAGCCAAGAAAAGATGGGTTTACAAGTTGGTGGTCTAAACAACAACCACAACAATCTCTTTCTCCCACACAAAGATCCTATAGAATAAGAAAGTAGATGTAGCTCAAGTGTGGAGAAAACCAATAGAATGGAAATCAAAATCACAAAGAAAATCCTTGGGAAAAACTAGAACCAAGATGAGGAAGTTGAATCAAAACTCTTTTTCCCAAAAACCCTTTTCTTTGATATTCCAAACCCTAGCAAAAACACCAAATAGATTGTTCAATTTAAGTCCAAAAACTTCTTTTGATTGCTGTGAAAACACCAGAGAGTAAGGAAAAATTCGCACAAAAAAATCTTAGAGAAAACTGGCCATAAATGGGGTATTTATAGCCTCCAGAAAAATATAGCCGTTGGCAGCAATTTCTGCCAAAACAGAACTACCGGTCGACCGTCCAATGGTCAATTTTTGACCGTTGGCAGCTACCGGTCGACCGGGCGGTCGACCGTAGAAAACAGAGAGCAACCTGCTTTCAGTCGGTCGACCGTTGGACGGTCGACCGGACCAAGAGGCAGCCAGCGTGCACGTATCCTTTCACGTCGGTCATCTGATACGGTCGACCGGCTACTTGGTGCGGTCGACCGTAGAGGTCGACCGACCTAGCCTGGCAGAGGCTGTTCTGGTCAGCAAAACATGTTATTAATTATTCAATAATTCTCATAAAATCTCTAAAATTACACAAAAATGGTTTTATCATTTTATATTGAAAAATAAACTTGTGTTAAAAATTTCAACACAAATTTCAAACATCTTGAAACATTTTTGTGTCTTATCATGTTTACCAAAATCCAAAAACTGTATTTTCTAAAACTTGAATTTTTGAATAGAAAATACATTTTGTCAAAAACTTATCCAAATACAAAAACATGATATTAAACAACATTTAGGCATGATGTATATGGATATAATCCTATATACATGAAACATATATCTATCCATGTTTTTGTCATTAATTCCAAAATATGTTTTGTTAAAAATACCAAAACATAAAACACATGAAATAGACTATCAAACTAAGTTTGTCTAAAAAGTTGAAGCATGCATGTATATAGAACAAATCTAATATACATTAAACCATGTAAACTTGTTTTGATATAATATCTATTCATGCAAACCAAGATCGGTTAAACCAAAAACCGAAAACCAAAACATGAAACGTGTGTGTTGTGAACTTGAGCATATCATACTATTCTAATCTTTACAATTTGGATCTAAACACAAACTCTAAACTATGGTACCGATGTCTTCTTGTAGAGCGCAATCTCCAAGCCGACTCGATCCAAAACTCTTTGATCCACCGAGCAAGTGCTATATATGATCTTTGACGCTCGGGCTCTTGAATCAACATGTGAAAGCTTCCAAATCATCTTGTTGAAGCTAATCACCAACTAATAACTTGATTAATGATCTGAAACTAAATAACACAAGATTATTAGTACACATAACTACATGAGTTAATCATCATCAAAACTAGAGTGGAAGGCCTTTGGGCCAACATAGCTGGTGTGTGAAAATTAGGGACGTTATACCCCATACTTCCTTCCCGCGCCTCACCTTAAGAAAAGAGTCTCTCAGAACAAGAGAGACAAGATCCAACCAGGAATGAAGATGGCCGGGTATGAAAGACGGCGATGGAATCAAGTCCACCTCCGCTACTGCCCAGGACAGCCTTCATTCCTACCTCATCTGCGATCAGGAAAAGAAGATTTCAGAGCACCAAGGTGAGAGTTGATTTGCCCGATCTGAGATCAAAAGAGCAAATCAAGTAAAATAAGAGCCCTCCCTACCTTCCCTAGCAGCAGGATCTTATCACGAAAACTGATGTTTAGTGATAAGATCATCGTGAAGACTGATAAGTTGCACCAACCACTCTACCATCTTCATCTTTCTCTTTCTTCTTCCTCTATCGAACGAAGAAGAAGAAGAATAACTTCATTATCTACCAGAACAAGTTTAGGGCAAGGAATTCTTGAGAAGATGGGCAGATTTCTTCCAGGGATCCGCCCTATTTATAGATGAAGATACTAGTTCGTCTCCTATTCAAATTATCAACAACCCTTGAGAAGTCGGTTCGTACCTTGCAATTTACGGCATATCGAATCAGTCAAATATCAACCGTCTCTGTCACACGATCTCATTCATTAAATTGCTAGTTATTCACCAGCCTCAATGCGTCCAGTCCAATTCCCAAAGATACCTCGACTGCTTCCCCGCGAAGTACAAATAAATTCTCAAAGAGAGAACGTGCCAGAGAATGGATTAGTTCGCTCTCCTCTTCTCTATTTGAGTCAGAGAAGGAAGAGGCAGAGGGGCATCTGTAGTGGTCTGATTTTTTATCTTCATCAGGATCGCAACACGTGTCTCACTTTATCAGAATCATCCCGAGCGAAATGGAAAGCCCGAGTACCTTCCCGAGACCACTTCAGCCAGGACCAAGGAAAAAGCCCAAGTGGCTCCTCGAGATTATTTTAGCCTGAGTCATTCATCCGGATAAGAACTTTGGCGAAGGAACTTTGCGGGTCGGGACTCCCGATCCCTAAAACACAGGCCCACTATGAAGTCTTTCACCTCCATTACCGGATACAACTCAGCAGCGAGATTCCACGATCGGTGGAGTCAATCACACTGCCAGATCACTCTCACATTTCAAACGCTATAATGCCTCCAATCTAGCGCATGTCGTTATAGATGGAGGCAGATGTTTCTACATGTCCATCTGTCATGCCTCGCTTCCCAAAATACAGAGTACGGGTACGTGACGATGGCCAACAGATACTCACAAAGAGGGAAATCTCTTCTGTGAATACCTTATGCTACAGTAATTGGGCCAAATTCTCGCACACATATACAAAAAGACAACCAAAAGTTTCATTTCACATAAAAGATATACATCTACAATAGTCTTTGTCTGGATACAAGATTTGAAATATAACAAGGCAGAAATAGAAGAAGATAAATTTTGGCATCGAGACATGATTGCTAAAAATGAAGAACAATCAAAGAGTTAAGAAATTACCGTGTAGCTTGTGGCTAATGGGTCGTGTCCACGAGGAGGAATGCGATTAAAGCTTTTCGGTGTTTCGTTTAATAACAAAGAATTGTGCTCATTTTTTAATTGAAAAGAGAATGGAAAGAAGGAGATGATTAAAAGAGAAATTGCAACTTTGGAGAAGACTTTGGAGCAGGTGATTCAAAAAACTTTGAAAATTGTTTGTTTGTTTTAATATAAGAAGGAGAAATTCTGGGCTCACTATCTCACTACTCAACCGTTTATTCTTCTATTGAAGTCCTTAGTGCCTCAACTTAATCATAGGGAAACTTAAGGTTGACTTTAGAAAGTTTGAAGTAAAGCATATAAGATGGTTGGAAAAGTTAACTCTTTTCTTTAAGAAATTGTTTTGAATCGAATATTAAATCATCAAGCGCGAAGAAGCAAGTATGAGATAAAAACAAGTTCAAGAGACGTTCTTAAAAGAAGTATGAAGTTAAGAATCCAAACCCATCCTCATGTGCCTTCAAGAACACTTTCAAGAAGAAAGGCTTTAAGTTAGGCATGCAAATGATTCATTGGGTCTTTTTCATTAAAATCAGAAAAGAAGAAGAATTAGAGAGAGGTACAATAGTGAGCCCAGAAAATCGATTTAGCTACTCATGAAAGTTAAAGAAAAATGCAAGTAAATAACGCAAGACATACCGTAATATGAGTGGAAGAAAATGTGGCTTGATTCTTGTATTGATGTCACTTCAATCTTCAAGTACAAGCACTAGATTCCTCTCTCTCACAAGTATTTGTACTGAACTACAAATTGCAAAATGAAAATACAACTTTTGTGCTATCTAACAAAGAACCTAAACCTTAAAGTATAAACAAAATTCTAATCCTAGTTTTCGCTCCTTTTTGCTCTGTTGAAACTGGTATTTATAGGGAAAAACCAAAAAGGGGGGTCCCGGGAAGATTGGGGAAGCAAACGCTCCCCCAACTGCCCCAACAAAACCGCGGAAACGCGGCTAGGGCCACGTTTCCGCGGCCCTGGTGTGGCCAGTTGGCCACACCCAATTGGTGGGAGCTCCTGGTTTGGTGTTTCTCCTGTATCTTCTTCTGGTTTTCTCGTTTCTGCTCCAGGATTTGACGAAACAGCCTTTGATTGTTGGCTTCAACCGCTTGATTCAGGGAGAATTCTTTTCAATCAGTTTCAACCTCTCTGATATGCCAAGATTTTCCCTGATTATTTGATTTCAAATTTATTCTGAATTAAATCAGAATTTGGTGGGCTTTTGGGCTTGTTTCTCTTTCCTTTCTTTTAGTAATTGGGCTTACATTAAACAAAGAAGAAGAAGACTTGTTAATAGGATTTATTAGCTAAAAAGTATGGTAAGGTGACAATGTATATGCAATATATATGACTAATCAAGACATCATAACAAGACAAAATGCCAAAATACATAAGACAAGAAACATCGGACTCACGCCTGGTAATCTTCATGGGTTCCTTCGAACAGTGGCTCATCAGTCTCCTCAAGCTATGATGCTGAAAAATCAAGGTCCGTCAGAAGCAGACCAGCAAGTGCACACACGAGATGAGAAAATAATAATATGAAAATGTGAAAGTAAAGGGCAATATAAGTAGAGCACTGGAATCAATGAATTATAAATCTGACCGTATTATAAACTAACAGGTAAGATACCAGCGAGAGTAATAGAACCAAGATCATGTGAAATAAGGTCATGAATGTATACTATGACATGTATATAATAAGCATGAAGCACCCTGAACGAGTAATATAATATATCATAATCATCAGGTCATAAGAACACAAGATCACAAGTTAAGAACAATATAACAAGTCTAGGAATATCATGTAGTCAAGATTATCCATCTCACAAATGATAAATCTAAGTCTAGTATGTTTTATTATCCTAACTAATACAGCCATCCTGTGCCCTATCCCACAGGGTAACTACATATCAAACAAGTGATGTGATTGAGCTTTTACCTGCACAAAATTACAGTACTTCAGATTTTAAGATTAAAGAGTGCAAGTTACTCAATTCTACCACAATAGCAAGTGGCTATGCGGGTCGTGATCCACAAGGAGGGACTAGCGATGGAAGCTTTGTTTAGCAAGTTCTCTTTTAGGCTACAAAATATGGTTAAAGTTCTTCTTTAGTTCTTTAAAAGAAAAAGGAAAATTTTAGTTAAAGTTGAATTAGGAAGAAAGTGGTAGAATGAGAAGGTGGAGAAAATAGAAGTGATATGTACAAAGAAATTGAAAAAGAGTGAAAGAAATTTGGAAGATTGTGGTGTTGGTAATTTACACTAAAATTAAAAGAAACGAAAACCTAAAAGGAAAACTTACCTTCTTTGGTTGATGACTTACCTGGAGCCCTTGCAGGTTTTACCTTGCTTCGGAGGCGATCAACGCATAACCCATAAGGTCGAGCTCAGTCCCCATCGCATCACATCATCAAGATGAACAAGAATGAAATGATATGGAATCTTGAGGAGGAGAACATCATCATGAAATATCGGTGGCACTCACACAAACATGGCTATACTGATACTTCTAGATTCACTTGGATGCTCATCATAACCAAAAGAGAAAAAGTAGAAAGAAGAAGAAGAAAACAAAAGTAAAGACGAATATAAAAAAAATTACCTTTTATTGCTTGCAAAAATGATGAAAGAAAGGAGGAGGGTACTTCAGTGTCACTCTCAACATAAGCCTCTCTCTCTTACTTACATGAATCTTAGTCTAACCTATGCTTACGAAGAAATAAAAATTACATAAAAAGAAAATATAAAAACCTACACTAAAAAGAATGAAAAATTGGCCTAAAATCTATCTCTACTTGGTCCTTCCCTGTACGCTCTGAAAATCCGAGTATTTATAGGCAAACCCAACATAAGAGAGCGTATGAAGATAGGGGGAGCAAACGCTCCCCCTAACTCCCTAACAAAGCCGCGGATCCGCGGCTTCTGCCGCGTTTCCGCGGCCTTGCTGTGGCCAGGTGGCCACAGCTGAGGGGTGGAGCAGCCTGATTTCGGGATATGACTTTATCTTCAGCTGGATTTTCAGTTTTATCTCCGGAATTGTGACGACACGGCCTTTGATCTTTGGCTTTAACCGATTGATTTGTAGGGATTTGTTCTAACTGCTTTTCAACCGATCTGAACCAACCTGATCTGCCCTGATTTACTTACTTCGAATTAATTCTGATTTAAATCAGAATTTGATAGGCTTTTGGGCTCGTTTCTCTTCCTCTCCTTTAGGAATGGGCCTGCAAATAAATTAAACAATAATTAAGAGAAAGCAGAGTTTATTCTAAAATAAGTAGGAGAATATGATATGAATGTGCAATATTAGCGACCGATCACACCCCCATACCTATCTTTTGCTCGTCCTTGAGCAAAACAACTAAACAAAAATTGTTAGACCACTTTCGCAGGTCACGCGATTGCACTAAGCCTGTGCAACAAGCCGTTAAACCTCTAGGTTTCCCCTAGAGGACGAGTTTTGTCTCGTAAGGATTTTCAGTGAATTACACCCACAAAATTCATAAAGAAAGAGAAAATGTTAGTATTTTGAAAACACATTTTGAAAGAAAAATATTTGAAATATTATTGTAAGTTTTATGTAATCTATAAGTTATAGGAAAACTGAAATTTTCATTCCTAAACTTAGTCTTTATTCAAAATTTGTTATCAATCAAAGTAAAGAGTCAACTTGTACTTCCCATCTAGTCTATTACTTTACCCTAGATCATATGCACCTTTGTGACAGTGAAATTTGACTAAGGATTCTTTAACTCTAACTCTTATGCCTTATTTATATTTTTTTTATTATATTTATTTATTTTTAGTGGTATTATTCCTTAATTCTATTAGGCTTTCTAATTTGCCCATGTAACGAGCCTTTAATCGGTGACTCCCAAACCAAACGGTCTTAAGGCATCGGGTGAGAAAACACCCCAAGGACTTAAGGACTCGAGCTAACAAGGCCACAAAACTAAGGATTTATTAGATGAACCGCTTTTAGGCGTGAATACTTATGCTTTATTAGGCACAAATACCCAGCTTAATCAGATGATTTATATATATATATATATATATATATATATAATATATATTTAAACTTATCTAATCATCTTTTACATAAATACCAAGGCTTACTGAGGCCAAAGCACCTAGCTAATCAATAATTAGATTGTTCATCTTTCATAGATATATATATTTCTCTTTTTTTATAAGGCATAAGAATCTTTGTTTTTGAACCCTAAGTGTGTAAGTATATAAGGTGTGCATATTTCATCAAGGTAAAGATCAAAACTAAATTACTTTCACAAACTTTCTTCCTATCCTTAGAAATCAAACAAATAATCTTATTTTGACCAAGTATAAGAAATCCTAATTATGATTCTCCTATTCCTTAAAATTGACTTAATTTATCACAAAAAATATGTCAAAATATTGTTTCTATTTTCAAAAAGTTTTTAAAAGTAGAGAAAATGTTAATAAAAATTTTTTTTAATTAAAAGAAAAACCTAAGTTATGTTAGAACCCTCCCCCACACCTATCTCATACATTATCCTTAATGTATGAATTAATGCATAGATGAATGAAAAGAAGACAAGGAAGGAAAATACTACCTTAAGGTGGTGGTTCTGGTGGTGGTCTGATTGGTCCACGAAATGCGACCCAATCGACTTTGCATGGAGTTCGGAGGAACCCATCAGAAATTTCTCTAATATAACCCACTAAAATGATGTATACATGAAGGATTTTATTAAAAATTTAACCCCAACTAATTTCCAAATTCCATAATTAATCTCGGAGTCAATTTTTCTAACCGCCTTGTCCTAAAATGGAGTGTGAAAAGATAAAATGATTGACTTGGACTTAGGAAGTACAGGAACTAATACCGACTCAGGAAAGTGACTTAAGTCAAGTAAAGGTTCAGGAGTCGAGACTGGTTCAGGAAGTGGGTCCAAATCAAGAAGTTGAAACTCAAGTGAACATTCATTTTCCCACAATGGAATGTGATTTAATATTGGTGATTCAAGTTCATGAATGACAGGTGTGGGAATCAAAACTGATTCTAAAATATTACTCAAGTCAGATAACAAAACAGGAGTTAATATTGATTTGGGAATTTATACTGGATCACAAAATTGAGAATCTAGGTCACATTTCTCATTGAATTCAATTTCATAAAAATGAGAACTTGTCAATTTGTCAATGAGACTTTCAAAAGTATGAAATTGGTCAAGTCAATATGATGATCATCAAGATGGGCAATTCAATTTCATTATAAATTGGTACAGGATCCACTGTTGACTCGGAAAAAGATTGAAATCAGGTGAAGACACCGGAGTTATAATTGAATCAGGAAGTAGAATTGAATCACTAAGTTGAGGTTCATGATCATATTCATTCTCAAGTTCAATTTCAGGAAAGGGATAACTTGTCAAACTGTCAATATCACTTTCAAAATTTGGAGTTTGGGTAAGTTCAAATGATTGTGCTGAAATGGAACCTTGTTTTCCAAAACAACATGACTCTTTAGCTCTAACAGAATGGTTAGCGACATCAAAACTGGTCAAACGGTGAGAACGTAGAGTTTGAACCATCATATCTATGTCATGATTACGAGCGTTTTGAGCCTGAGTCATGGCTTCAAGCATCTTTTCATAGTTGATTGGTTCATCATTTTATTGCGATTGGTCTTGAAAAGATGAAGTCTTGTTTTGAAATTGGTGGTGAAATTGTGAGTCCATCAGATTTTGTGATTTTTGTTTGGACTCACGCATACTCATTTCCAAAATTGATGGTTTTCTATTTTGGACTGGTGGAACTGAGTATGAATCTTGGAAATATTGTGGACAAGGTGGATAAGGAGGACAATTGGTTGAAAATTGGACTCGGGGGAGGTGAATCCCCATTGACTCTGTGAAGAGTTGAAATTATTCTGGAAACTACGGTTATAAGATTGGGGCATGAGTTATATTGATTCGGATAAGACCAATCCGGCACACTATATTGGTTAAAGTTAGGATATGTCGGGTTGGTAATATCCAAAAAAGAGGTGTAATATGGATTACCATTAAAATTGGAAAAATTATTGTTATAAGCCATATCACACAATAAAACACAAACAAATAAGCAAACAAAGAAAAAAAATTCTAAACTAAGTTAGGGTAGACCTTTGACCTAGATGACTTCTAACTGGTTAGACTGTCCACGGGAGGTATAATGCAGATTTTGACCACAAGCTAATCAGCCAGGTCAGGGCAAGATTGGTGGGAGGTATCCGCGCAAAAGCGACGGGCCTAATTAAGCCAAACCACCAGCCTCGGAGTTTCACCCCTCAATCCCTTTCCTTAAACACTGATTTGGCAGGAGTCAAATTCTAAACACATTCCCCCTTAGGATAATCTCCTAATTGAGTCCGAGATGTCCCTAGGGCCAACGTCTACTCATTTTTAGTTAGGCTTGGGTTAGTGAGCGAGGAGATTGTTTGTGAGCTAAGGGAGGGTAATAACTTCCCCACTTATCTTGTTTATAGGACAAGCCCTTAAGATTGATTGTGCAAAGTGTGCAGGATAAAGAAAAGTAACATTCAATAAGCAATAATCACTCAAGAATGTTCCTAAACTATATGCCATGCAAACGTACCTTTTTCTCCAACACTCTTCAACAGTAATGTAAAATGTAAACGAATTAGACACGTGCCGAATGCAAAGTCTAAACCGTTTTTAGCATTTAACAAACATCATTTTACTGTTGAGGTTAAAAAGGAAGTACAGTGTGACAAACAAGAAAATTAATAGTTACAGATATTAAACTTTGTAATCTAGCTAACCTGCAGAAAATACAGGTTAGTAGTTCACTCAGATTACCACAGGAATGTAACAAATCTGAGGGCTTCTTGGCTCTGCTTTCTTGAGCAGAGTCCAAGGCCACATTTATGTCCACTGCAGCAAAAGTTTCTTGTAGTTAAATCTGTACACCAAAAACCAAGAAGAAGGTTAACCAAAAATGTAAACTTTAATGAGAATTACTTACCGTCCCTCCCCGGCAACAGCGTCAAAATTTGATTGAGCTTTTACCTGCACAAAAATATAGTATTTCAGATTTTAAGATTAAAGAGTGCAAGTTACTCAATTCTACCGCAATAGCAAGTGGCTATGCGGGTCGTGATCAACAAGGAGGGACTAGCGATGGAAGCTTTGTTTAGCAAGTTCTCTTTTAGGCTACAAAATTTGGTTAAAGTTCTTCTTTAATTCTTTAAAAGAAAAAGGAAAATTTTAGTTAAAGTTGAATTAGGAAGAAAGTGGTAGAATGAGAAGGTGGAGAAAATAGAAGTGATATGTACAAAGAAATTGAAAAAGAGTGAAAGAAATTTGGAAGATTGTGGTGTTGGTAATTTACACTAAAATTAAAAGAAACGAAAACCTAAAAGAAAAACTTACCTTCTTTGGTTGATGACTTACTTGGAACCCTTGCATATTTTACCTTGCTTCGGAGGCGATCAACGCATAACCCATAAGATCGAGCTTAGTCTCCATTCGCATTACATCATCAAGATGAATAAGAATGAAATTATACGGAATCGTGAGGAGGAAAACATCATCATGAAATATCGGTGGCACTCACACAAACATGGCTATACTGATACTTCTAGATTCACTTGGATGCTCATCATAACCAAAAGAGGAAAAGTAGAAAGAAGAAGAAGAAAATAAAAGTAAAGACGAACATAAAAAGAATTACCTTTATTGCTTGCAGAAACGATGGAAGAAAGGAGGAGGGTACTTCAATGTCACTCTCAACATAAGCCTCTCTCTCTTACTTACATGAATCTCAGTCTAACCTATGCTTATAAAGAAATAAAAATTACATAAAAGAAAATAAAAACTACACTAAAAAGAATGAAAAATTGGCCTAAATCTATCTCTACTTGGTCCTTCCCTGTACGCTCTGAAAATCCCAGTATTTATAGGCAAACCCAACATAGGAGAGCGTATGAAGATAGGGGGAGCAAACGCTCCCCTAACTCCCTAACAAAGCCGCGGATCCGCGGCTTCTGCCGCGTTTCCGCGGCCTTGCTGTGGCCAGGTGGCCACAGCTGAGGGGTGGAGCAGCCTGATTTCGGGATATGACTTTATCTTCAGCTGGATTTTCAGTTTTATCTCCGGAATTGTGACGACACGGCCTTTGATCTTTGGCTTTAACCGATTGATTTGTAGGGATTTGTTCTAACTGATTTTCAACCGATCTGAACCAACCTGATCTGCCCTGATTTACTTACTTCGAATTAATTCTGATTTAAATCAGAATTTGATAGGCTTTTGGGCTCGTTTCTCTTCCCTCTCCTTTAGGAATGGGCCTGCAAATAAATTAAACAATAATTAAGAGAAAGCAGAGTTTATTCTAAAATAAGTATGAGAATATGATAATGAATGTGCAATATTAGTAACCGATCATGATGCATTAGTGGATCCTGATGCAGGGAGAAATAGTTCACTGTATTCAGGTATCATGTAGTATGTAATAACAGAAGCGCCCATAAATAACAAGATCACGTGTGGCTTCCAAACCACAAGGGGTCGCCCTTCTAAGCACACCTACCTGAATTTCCCCTGCTATAGTCTCCCCCCAGTAACCCTAGCTTGATTAATTTTATTAATCAATATAAATGCTAGATAATGTGTAACTCAGCGTGACAGAATTATGGATCAGTATCAAGAGTATCAGTGTCAAATAGCGATTACAATACATATCAAATTTTGGAAAAATAAAAAATGGTGACAATATCGAGTGATAAATTCATAATAGGATAAGTGATGCCAGTGTATTAGGATGTAGACATAATCATAAAATAGTAATCTTTTGACATAGGGTGACGTCAAGATACTTGTACAATATTTACTGATTTATGGTTATACTTGAATGATCATTTATGTAACAAACATCCTATGTATGCATGTCTTATAGTACACATGATCAGGGAAGGATATGGGAATCGAGATCGGAAAGGAATTTATAAACTAACAAAGAAAGACAGAGGAGAGAGAGTATGTGTATTTGCATGAAGTCGTTGGAATCTGAATTTTCGTAACTGCAACCAACTCTGGGTAAAATTCGCGGTCTAAATATTACATAAATTAATTAGAGACTTGACATCTTCTTATTCAGTAATAAGTTGAATGAGAATATAATTTTTTACTATTTATTATAATTTTGGTTGGTTAATATTTTCAAATAATTCAATTTCTGAATTTTAGCAACCATTTAAAAATATAATTTCATAATAAAATACATGCATAAACTAATAAATTGATGTATAATATTTATATTTTACTGAATTATGAATTTTATATTTTTGTGATATTTAGAAATTTATTGGCAATTTTAAATAAATGATCATTAAAGAAGAATAGCAAAGAATATTAATTTCATATTACTCTAAGTAATATTACACTTAAAATAATTTTACAAAATCTCAAATTTAGTTTGTGATTTTCTATGAAATTTTCTGGAGTTTTCTATGAATTTTCTGAATTAAAATAAACCTAAAAATTAATAAAAAAAAAAATGCTTAACGGGTCTGTTTGCTTCAGGAACAGGTCTGCTAGAGTAATGGGTTTGGATCTGGGTTTGCTATGGT
>JAVJIF010022595.1:0-66264 GCA_038442645.1 Agave tequilana
TGCAATGTACAAGGCCCCAGCTGATAAAAGGAGGAAAGGAAAGGTCTTCGAAGAAGGGAACATGGTAATGGTACTTTGAAAAAAGAAAGAATTCCTACTGAATCGTACAACAAATTGAAGCAAAAGAAGTATGATCCATTTAAAATCGCAAAGAAGATCAATGATAGCGCCTATATTATGGATCTTCCAAGCAATATGGCGATGAAGACATTCAATGTGACAGATTTCTATGATTATCACCGGACCGAGCAGCTATATCCAGATAATAACTCAAGGATGAGTTCTTTGAAGAGGGAGGGATTGATGTAAGAAATCAAAGAAACAGCAACAGGATCATGGCAGCAGGAGACTTCAGTCGACCGCCCGATCTACCGATGACCCCAGTCAATTCAATGGTCGACTGCCTATTCACCGATATTCAACAGAGACTAGAGACTCCTAGTCGGTCGACTGCCTAGTCGATCGACCAAAACCCAAGAGAATTCTCAGTCAGTCGACTGCCTGGTTGACTGACCCGCGTGTATCAACAATATCTGAGCCTATTTAAGATTCTGTTTAATTTTAATTTATTTTTTATTTTTAAATTTTCTTTCTTTATTTTGAATTTTGTTTCATAGATATAATAGGATTTATTCTGAGCTTATAAAAGGCCATTGAATCCCTTGTATCTGTGATCAAATTTTCAATCAATATATTTTTAGTTTTCATCATATTTCTTATGGATTCGAGTTGCTCTCTTTGGCTCATGGATTCAGGCCATTGTGCTCGTGAATTCGAGTGGTTATCCTTAACTGAAGGTTTTTTTAATGTTCGTCAGCACTAGAACGAGATCTAACCCGTGTCGCTCATCTTCCTTACTTCCCCGTCTGTGTCAGGTACCGGTTACTACCAAAGAAGATTAAGTTGAGATTTAAAAAGGTGGATTGCATGTTCATAAGCTATCCCTTAAATAGCAATGCTTATAGTTTTCTGGTACACAAATAAAAATTCCGAATATTCATGTAAATATGATTATGAAATCAAGAGATGATGTGTTCTTTGAAAGGTGTCTTTCCGTACAAATGAAAAGAAGACAAAACTTCTAGAAAAAGAACACATAAAATAGGCTTCAAAACAGTGATATGAGAAGTTTAATAGTGTCATTATCAAATATGGATTCACTATCAACAAATGTGATAAGTGTGTTTATAGTAAAATAGTTGGAAATATATATCATTGTATATCTCTATGTAGACGACATATTGATACTTGGGACTAGTATTAAAGTTATTAAGTCAACTAAAAAGATATTATTCAAAAACTTTGATATGAAGATTTGGGTGTTACTGATGTAATTTTAGGAATTAAAAGTATTAGACTCCAGATGGAATCAGCTTATCTCAGTCACATTATGTAGACAAGATAATAAAAAGATTCAAGGAGCATGAGATCATAGAAAATACAAACTCTATTCTCCCACACATCTACCTTCATAAGAATATAAGAACTGGAAAATGACAGTTGGAGTATTCTCAAATCATCAAAATTTAACGTATCTAATGAATTGCACTAGGCCCGATATAGCTTACGTTGTAAGTAAACTAAAAAGCTACACTAGTAATCCTAGTGATGATTATTGAAATGCCTTACTACGAGAAGTGGGCTACTTAAAGAATACTAAAGTATACCTTGAGATATAGGAAGTATCCACTTGTACTTGAAGGGTACAATGATGCAAAGTAGATTGCAGATTCTGAGAAATCGAAATCAACTAGCGGATATATCTTTACTCTCGGAGGTGTGGTTGTGTCTTAAAAATCCTCCAAACAAACTTGTATGGACCATTCTACAATGAAATCAGAATTTATTGGTTTGGATAAGGCTGGAGAAGAAGCAGAATGACTTCAACAATTTCTGGAAGATATATCATTATGGCCTAAGTCAGTGTCCGTCATATACATTCACTGCGATAATCAAGCAGCGATATTTAGGGCACAAAATTTTGTGTACAACGATAAGTTTAGACATATTCATCATAAACATAATATCGTTAGGCAGTCGTACTCAAATGAAGTTATCTCTATTGACTTTATGGCTTCAAAAGATAACTTAGAGAACCCGTTCACTAAAAGTTTGAGTGAAGAGCGTATAAATTGCGCATCGAAGGGAATGAGGCTTAACCCTAATCATACTAAGTCAGCTTAATAGAAATCTCACTTTGCGACTGGAGACCCACATACTAAGTTCAAGAGGAAAAATTAGTTATGATTGACTCGATGACTAAGCACTTGGGAGCTTAACTCCAATCCATTCGTATGATGCACCCAAGTGCTTTCTACATTAGGTTTAAGATAAGCTTAACATTGGTAATGATGCCTATAAATTGTTATCAAAACAAGTGGGGTAGAGTAGATTACTCTTAATGGGACAATCGCCTATGGAGTGTAGAGATGGGTCCAACTCTTTGGGAGTATCTATGAAGGCTGTGATTCTCTAAACACAGTCTCTAAAATCAAGAATGTCCAGGGCAGAAATGTACAACCGAGAACCAAAGTTGATTTTAAAAAATTACTGTGTAAGGCCTGTTGACTTGGCTTACACAAACAGCCGACAATTCAAGATCTAGTTCATTGATTGGCCAATAAGTCCAACATGTTTTCGCTACGGAAGGTTCAAGACCTAGTTCACCTATCACTATAAAGTCAGTCTCATAGCATGTGTAATTTTTTGAATCTCTATTCATTGTGAGGGATTGTTGGAAAATTAAAATTAACCAAGTGAGCTTTTGAGAAATTTGAGCTAAATTTTAGGCGGGACCTAATGCTCAGAATGCGAGGGATGGTTGGAATGTGTTCTCCTTCCATTGACGATGAAGTGGTATATTCACATGCTCAATTCTGTTTTCGACTGAATGAGATATTCAAGTCAGACGTTTAACTAAAACAAGAGCTAAATGGGACTAAAAAAGTATGAAAACTCTTTAGTCCCACATTGGAAGTGGTATAATATGTCTGTTTGGAACGATTGGGCTCGTTCTGACCAAATGGTTGTGTTTGTTCGGGGATAACCCATTTCGACTGAATGAATGTGTCCGTTCGATGAATGGATGTGTCCGTTCGAAATTATTATGCCCATTCCAACCGAATGGATGTATCTGTTTAGGATTTCTGCCGAGCCGATGTATCTGTTCAGCAAACAGATGTGTCTGATCGAGTTTGACTGTTCAAAATAGTTGTGCACATTCTGATCGAACGAATATATCTACTCCAAGACGCTTCCTCCAAATTTCTATATAAAGTGTAGATTTTCACTCCAATCTGGATCACTCATAACTCTGACAACTGAGATTCTAAAATTCAATCAATTATAATGAATAAATTAAGTTTTTTAAAGAGGATTCTTCAAAGTCATGTTCAAATATCAGAATTGTGTCTGAATTCATATTTTTGGTCTGTCTTTTTTCCTACTTTTGGTCAAGTGGATAATACGGGTCAACTTTAATTCGGTTGTACATGATTTTATAAAGTGCTGCGTAGAACACGTGAAAGAGTATTGTATCTTAGAAGATCAGTGTCCATTATCCCGTATTCACCATAGCGGGGGACGTAATTGTTTTAAGAAGATTCGCTTTATGCGTACCTCACTCTAAATCTGATTTTATTCTGTCATTCTATCTGATTATACTAACGTTCAGTGTTGTAAGAATTATTGAATTCTAATATATTCTCTGTCTATCAGAACTATCGTTCTTATTGCAAGGATTATGCTAAATAAAGTGCTCATACTGAAATATTTATTTTAACAAATATTATTGTTAGATAAATTATTGTTGAATTACTTATTTTGCTGATTTTATTAATATGAGACTGACTAAATATTATAGGTCACCTAGAGGGGGATGAATAGGTTACTAGCTAATCTAATGAAGAATAATGCGGAATTAAAAACTATATAAGTAAACCAAAAACTATTAAGCTAAATACACCAAAGTATAACATAAGAGTGTAGCCGAATTCCCGTGAAGGGTTCTGAACTATCTCCTCAAGATTCCTCTAGGTAAGAGTTGAGGTGCCGCTATGGCTCTCTTAGTTGAATACACGTGCGAGCAGATAATCCCAAGCATATAACAATAGAGCACAAGATATATCAAGCATATAAATAGATAAGCAATGTAAGAATGCAAGATATAAACACAAGTGAGAGATAGAGAGCAATCGCAAACACGGGAGATTTGGTTCGAGGTTCGAGCACCCTTACTCTACTCTACGTCCCCGCCTTCAACACTGTGAAGGATTTTCACTAAAAACGATCCCACCGAATCACTCGGTGCCGCAACACCTACAACGAGTTCACACTAGAACTCCTTGGACTCACTAGTCCCTCTCTTGTTCCAGCAAGAATAACATACGCAAGCACACTAGCTTGCCGAGGTCACACCTCTACACTGAGCTCCCACAAGAACTCGAAACAATACGAACCCACAAGTTCGCCCCCTCAAATACAAAGAAGAACACTTTGGTTCTCTCAACACGTTGATCATTTAAAAACACTCTCACAATAAAGATTCCTAGAGGATTGATATATCATTGGATGGCTCAAGTTTGTGTGAGAAAACTAAATAGAGTACTGGAGAAAAAACTCAAGAAATCGCTTTTAAAAATTACTCTTTAAAACTCTCCTTTTGATATGGAAGTACTTGCTCTAAAACAAGTGGAGAAAACCTCTTAGAGAGGTAGGAAAAACTAGCTTGAAAACTCACTTCAAATCTTGTTCAAAAACAGCCCATAACAGTCCCGTATAAATAGGCTCCAAAAACTAGCCGTCGGAT
The DNA here is from genome assembly GCA_038442645.1 of Agave tequilana. Classification (NCBI taxonomy): domain Eukaryota; kingdom Viridiplantae; phylum Streptophyta; class Magnoliopsida; order Asparagales; family Asparagaceae; genus Agave; species Agave tequilana. The sequence continues at coordinate 4,808 of JAVJIF010022595.1, forward strand.
TTGTGACCGTTGTGCCTCCGATTGACCGAGGCCGGATCCAGAGAGCAGAGCTCTCTGGTCGGTCGACCGCCCGATCGACCGGCCCACCAGCCAATTGGCCATGCACGTTTTGTGTACATCGGTCGACCGCCCGGTCGACTGACTTCTGGCTCGGTCGACCGCCTGGTCGACCGACAGAAAGCCAGGTCACATATTTTAAGGGATTTAAAACTTGGTCTTTTTAACACTAATAAAATCCTATAAATTCTACAAAATTAAGTTCTTTGAAATAATTTGAAGTACAAATATGTGTAATCAAAGTTCTATACATATTACAGACATTTTGAACCATTTTTGTAATATAAAAATTTTGCCTTAAATAAGAATCTGTATTTTTTAAAAACAATCTCCAAATTGAAAAATGATTTTTTCAAAATTTCTCCAAACACAAAAACAAGATATTTTAAACGCTTTTGAAGCTTAGTGTGTATGGATATGATCCACTGCACATACAATATGAAATATCTATATTTTTGACATTAAACTCTAAAATAAGTTTTGATAAATTCAAAACTATATTTTTTTATACACAAAACTATCTTATGAAAACACATATAAGTTTTGTGTGTGTGTATGAACTTGAGCAATCCACCAACTAATCTGTCCTTTACATTTTATCTAAAACAAATCTTGACACTTACCAAAACCCGACACAAGTCTTCTTGAAAATCTTCTTTTCCTTCTTGACTTGGTCCAAACCTTGATCTAATGAGCTAGACTCCTCTTGAGTACTTGATGCGATCTTGATACACGAGCTCTTAAATTAACACGTGCTAACTCCAAAACTTGACTTTGAATCCTTTGTTGAAGCTAAACACCAACTAAGATCTTGATCAAATATATGAGACTAAATAAACACAAGATCATTAGTACATAACTACATGAGTTAACCATTATCAAAACTAGAGTGATGGGCTTTTGGGCCAACAATCTCCCCTTTTTTGATGATGATAAAACTCATAGAGTTATATGTGCATGGATTAAAATTAAGCTTCATAGAAGTCGCCCTTAACTCATGCATAGAAATAAACATAAAGATATTCAATAAAGTGCATAAACTAAAGAAAAACATATATGCATAAACTCACCAAATCTTCTCCCATTTTTGTATAAATAAGAAAACAAGCATGTATATATAAACTCTCAAAATTCTTTTCTCTTTTTTTTGTCAATTCATCAACAAAGGGGCGAAAACAAATCAAATAATAAAGATATATATGTGATATACATTCATGAAGAAGAGAGACGTGAAGTTAGCTCCCCCTGCATACATGCATTACATGAAGAAGGAATGACAAGACCCTAACTCACATAAAGCATAATATACAATGTATAAGCGGAGATGTTAAGCTCCCCCTACACACGTGTACCACATAAAGAAGAGATGTCAAGCTCCTCAAAATGAGATACACTCAACATGAATATATACATAGAGGAGATGTTAAGCTCCCCTTGCATATAGGAAATATATATATCAACAAATTTTGAAACAAAATTTTGATAATACTTAAAGCAAAACTTTGAAATTTCTTAAAAATAAAAGTTGGTACCACTTGTAAATAAACAAAATTTTAAGATATCAATTGTAGGTTTTTGATACCACTAGAAATATTTTATAAATTTATTGATACCAAATAAAAGGTAAAATATGGAGTATATTTTGATATCAATTGAAATACCAATTGAAAACAATGCATAAGCTCATAAGCTACCAATTTACATTTAAATTTAAGTCAAGCTTAGCATAAATATAATTTGTGCTTTTCACATATAAGGATATTGTAAATCAAGCACAATCAGAACATATATGTATGTATGAAAATAGAAATACCAATAAAAATTGATATTAATTGAAATTTAAAAAACATACATATATAAGAAACAAATATGGGTATACAAACATAAGATTCCATGAAGAACATGTGTATAACTCATAACTACCACTCTATTCATGCACATGTTTAAAGATTTTCAATTTAGAGCATACAAGGCATGATCGCCCATCCAACCATCCAACCGCCCTTTAAGGGTAGAGTTTTCAAAGATATGATTTGAAATAGTTGTAAATTAAAAATACTACCAAATGAAGAATAAATAACTAGTTTAAAGTAATTTTTGAAAAACTAGTTAAAGATCCTTCAAATATGAAAACAAATTATATCTTCTATGAAGAAAGCTAAATACACAAAAATTGTTACTCAAGATCTATAAAGCTCATATAAAGCTCATGAAAAATAGTTAAGAGTAAATAAAAGAAATGTGAGTGCACAAGAGTCATGTGAATAGCTTGTTCATGAAAATAAACAATAAAGCTCAAAATACCAAATCCTCATAAAAATTTATTTTCATTAAAACAAACTTTAAGGTATATGTATGTTCTATCAAAACTAAAAATATACATACATATCCTAAACACAAACGCGTTCATAATAGAATTTGCATGAAGGCAAGTGACTCAAGAGTATACATGTATATTTATTAGTTTTAGACAAAATCAACATATACATGAAGCAAAATATACACAAAGATAGAGAAAACAAGTATAAATGAAAGAATCATTAAAACTAGGTTATACATGTACATGTAATAAGTACAAATGAGCAATGAAGCACAAACATATAATAATCAATTGTAACTCATTACTCGTATAAGTATAAACATAAGTTTTAATGAAGACTACATCTAAATAAGTATTCACCACATTAAGTACAGAACATGACCAAAATAAGCTAAAATTATCAAAACAAAAGCATGTAAACTAAATGGGAGTTTAGAGATAGTTACCAAACCATATGAACTATTCTCTAAGTCTTCAAAACTTGGTGGTCCTCCCACAAACTTCCTTGAGAGTGATGCATCAATTTGGTGTATCCATCTAGCTCATCATGCATCCACCACCAAGGCACCAAATCTCTCACGTCATGGAGCCCGCACCTACATCAAATACAAGTTGTGAGAATTTTGGTACCCATTTTCTTTTGGGTCCACGGGAGTTATTATGAGGAACCCAAATATTTTATAAATTTTATATGATTATCTTATCAAAATAAAACTTTGCAAGATGGCCTCTGCGGCCACAATGTGTACATTTGTACACTCTAGCATGCATATGAGAATGAGTGTGATCATAATGTGCATAATGTGCATATGTATGTTGTCGGTTATGTGCATAAACATGTGGAGCTTGTTTCTTTTGAAAAAGTTTTCAATTTAGAATGATTAAATGCACAATTGCTCAAAATTGAGCGCAAACAATTAATTCTATTTTTAAAGACTTGAATCACATTTTTATCAACAGTAGCATGAAGAGCATGGCAAGAATGAGAATCAACAGTCTTTTTCCTTTTAGAAATGTTTTCTTTTTCTTTTGAAATAATTTTTCTTTTCAAACAGTTGTTTTCTTCCAAAATAATTTCTTTTTCTTTTTCTACCAAATTAATTTTATTTTTCAAAGAATTATTTCCTTCACAAAGATCATTTAATTTTGAAGATAAGGAAATATTCTCCTTTTTCAAAGTTTCATTTTCTTTTGAAACATATGCAAATTTATTTTTCAAACTTTTATTATACTTTTTAAGCACATCATATTTTTCAAGAATTTGTTAAAAAAATAAAGCAAGCTCATCATATAACATATCAACATCCTCATCAAGCTCGGATTAAAAATTTACCTCAAGGGGGTTATCCCCTTAGACCATGTAGCATATGTTGGAAGAATCACTTTCATCATCCAAGTCGCTCCCCGCATAGAATTGCTTTTGTTCGCTAAGGGAGAAGATAGTATTGCATACTATAAAAGCCGAATCAAAATTAGCAACCTTAAATAAATATTCATCATTTAGGGTACCCTTTAATGCATGGATGGCTTTTGCATTAGCCTCTAGATGATTGCCATTTAAACAATATGAATTTTTAATGATGGCAAGATAAACATGAATACCTAGGGCTTTAAGGTACATGGACATTTTAACTTTTCAAGTTTGGAAGTTAGAATGTCAAACATAAGGGTGTCATGAAATTCATGTGTGTGTAAACAAATATTGTGGTTAGCTAAAAATGAGGATCTTTAACTCAAGGTTGTTAAACCCAAATCAAGAACACCAAGCTCTGATACCACTTGTAGGTCACCTAGAGGGGGTGAATAGGTGACTAACTAATCTAATAATGAATAATGCGGAATTAAAAACTATTTAAGTAAACTAAAAACTATTAAGGTAAACACACCAAAGTATAACATAAGAGTGTAACCGAATTTTCGGTGAAGGGCTCTGGACTATCTCCTCAAGATTCCTCTAGATAAGAGTTGAGGTGTCGTCGCTCTCTTGGTTGAATACAAGTGCGAGCAAACAATCCCAAGCATATAACTATAGAGCACAAGATATATCAAGCATATAAATAGATAAGTGATAGGTAGTAAAAATTGCATATTATCACTACATATACTATCATATTTTCCTATTTATTATTATAATTATGCACTATTACTAATGTTTTATTATTTATTATGTGCAGGCCTTGAGCAATTAATTAAATAAAGAATAAAAACTTAAATGAAGCCCAGAAGCCCAAAAAGCCCATGTGCAAGCCCATGTGCAAAATTTGCAATTATTATAAGAAAAGGAAAGGGATGGACTTCTACTCAACCCTAGTTGCTTGCAAGACAAGGCTAAAGATAAAAGGAGAAGAGTTTAAAGATAAAACTTATTTCAAAAATTCGGATTCAGACTGTACATGTTTTAGTATTCAGATTATAACTTTTGCTACAGATATTCAAATCTGATGATTCAAGATGCTCCAGAAAGAAGACTTAAGGACCTACAACTCTTATGTTGATCAAACTTTCCAATTCAGTCATTAGATAAGCCAATTTTGGCGATCAACATGATAACAAGTTGCAGGACAGATTTGAACTTCTATGGATAAGTCAAAACAAGTTTGGAGATAAAAGAAGAATTCAAATTCAGAGATATTTTGCTCCTCTTATCTTCATACGCTTCTTATCCTCTGGTTTTCTCCTATAAATACCCCTGCATAGCAACAGAGGAAGGGCAGATCTCAGAAGTACAGTCCAGTGCAGTACAGAGTTGAGGACAGAAATAAAAATTAGGGTTTTTCTTAGGCTAACTTGTAGATTGTAATTTAGGTTTTTTAGTTTTCTTTTATGTAATTTTTGTAACTGAGAGGAGAGGATACTTTCATGGAGGAAGGAGATCAAGCTTGTACTGAGGTGACATTAGTGTAAGTAATCTTTTCTTCCATTGTTAATTGAATCAACTCAAAGTTTATTTTTGTTCTTCGATTCTTGTTTTATTTTTGTTTCCCTCTGATGTCTTGCAATTAAAGAGAATCTGATAGCTTCGAGACTGCTTAGCCGTTGAAGTGCCCTTGATGGCCTATGGTGATGAACAAACCTTCTCTTTCTAGTATAGTTTGTCTTTTATTTTCGTAGTGTAGATCGAGAAGGGGGCAGATCCTATACGCCATGCTTGAATGCCTTCAAAGACAAGGTAAGTCGTTGCAACGGATCCAAAGTAAACAGGCCGAAGAGGTTGTTGGCCCAAAGGCCATTAGCCCTATATCTTGTTGAATATTTTGATGATAACAAACCATATTTAGTTATGTATTTAACAATTTTCTTTAAAAGTATTTCAGGTTAAACAGGTTGTTTTGACGGCTCCACTATCAAGACTCACAAGTTTGGACGCCGCTAAAGATGTGCATTCCCAAGCTAAGCACATTAGGAAGCTTCGGGATCAAGACATGAAGAAAAGACCGACTCAAGATCAAGACAAATGAAAAAGTTCAAGATTTGTATTTTTACTTTTTCTTTTAGACTCTTTGTCAAAACCTAGATGTTAGAAGTAGATTTATGGGATTGTCACTTACACACACTTTAGTTTGATACATGGCTTCAAAAACAATTTCAAATTCTATTTCCAACTTAGTTTTATAGCTAACATGTTTTTCGGAAATTTGTTTTAAACTCTAAGTTTTTGGAAAAACCGATTTTTGAGAAAAACAAGTTTTTATCAAAGAGAAACTTTATCAAAATGCTTTAACATGTTAGGGTAGTGACATATGGTCATACTCCTATTTTTACAAGGTCCAAAACCCCAAACCAAAAGATCAAACCCTAAGACCCAAGTTCTGGCTTTCTGCAGTTCTGATTTTTCAGAACTGACAGGAGCCGGTCGACCGTCCCGGTCGACCGACGTACACGCTGTGCATGTGTGTACGTCGGCCGACCGCTCCGGTCGACCGGGGCACTTACAGTGCTCTCTGTTTGTTCCGGTCGACCGGGGCGGTCGACCGTAGTCCCCCAACGGTCAAAAATATGACCGTTGGCGGTCGACCGGCCCGGTCGACCGGAAGCTGTCAGAAGTTCTGACAGACTCCAACAGCTCTATTTTTCTGACAGATTTTGTTGGGATCTCACCCCAACGAATCTCTCTTTCTGTTTTACCCAGTTTTTCAACCCCTATAAATAGAGGGTCACTTCAACATGATAAGAGAACAATTCCTAAACCTTTTTACAAGAGATTTTCATAAGAATTTCAAGTCTTCATTTTAGAAAAGATTTTCAAAGCCAAAATTTCCATACACCCATTTGAAGCCTATTCCTCTACTTCTCTCTAGATTTTGCACTACACAATCCCAAATTTCTACATCTACATATTGGTTATAGGATTGTGCAAGTGAGCTATTTTTGTGATCAAGTGTGATCATTTTCTTCTTGAGCGAAGTTGTAGAGGCATCGGCCTCAAGGCGAGCTAGTGTGCTCCGGGTGGTGTTGCGGCATCACAAGTGATCGGACAAGTGTGTCCTTGTATTGAAGATCCGGTGGGATCGACAATAGTGGAAATCCTTCAAGTGTGAAGGCGGGGACGTAGAGCGTGGCTCGAACCTCGGAAACATATACTTGTGTTTGCATTTGCTCAAATTTTCTCTAAACTCAACTCCTTTATTTCTTGCAATTCTTATTGTGTTTATTGCTAGTCATTTTATTTGAGCAATTTGTTAGTAGAATTTTAAATTCCGCATTGTTACCAAATTTCATATAGCCATCACCTATTCACCCCCCCTCTAGGTGATTTCAATTGGTATCAGAGCCTAACCCTACTATTTGGTCTAACAACCTTAGGGAGATCCTTGTTATTTGGCTATATTAGTTGCATTTTTTCATTTATTGTACTTTATATTATTCATCCATGGCATCACTTGACTTTTCTAGCATCAAGTCCCCAACAAAGTTTGATGGCTTGAACTTCCCTATTTGGAAGGTCAAGATGAACCTATTTCTAAAGTCCCTAGGTGTTAGAGTAGCTAGGGCCATCACTAGAGAATTTGTTGAACCCCTCACCGATGAGAGTTCATGGTCCGAGGACACCACCAAGGACTATGAGGCAAATGCTAGAGCCCAATATGCCTTGACCCAAGCACTAAATGAGGATGACCTAGAACGCATCATTAATTGCAAATCCGCATTTGAAGTTTGGAATATTTTAATTGTGACTCATGAAGGAACGTCACAAGTTAAAAGATCCAAGATTGACTTGCTACGTTCTCAATATGAGAATTTTTACATGTTTGATAATGAGAGCATTGATGACATGCTCACGCGTTTCACCAAGATTACTAATGCTTTATCTTCTCTAGGTGACGCAATCGATAATGACCAAAAGATTCGGAAGGTTATTCGGGCTTTTCCCAAATCTTGGGAAGTAAAGGCAACTACCCTCAAGGAGCTCAACGATCGGGAGGAGATGGACTTCTCCGGCTTCATCGGAAATCTTAAGACGCATGAGATGGAGATGAAGGTAAGAGAAGAAAGGGAGGCACCCAAAAGAAAGCACTTGCCTTCAAAGCCACTCCAACCATTCTTGAAGAGGATGACTCATCGGAGGATTGCGATGAGGACTTCGCCATGCTCATCCGGAAGGTGGGCAAGATGTTCTACAAAAAGGGGAGGCAAAGCAACTTCCGAAGAGGGAGACCTCAAGGAAGGTATGAAAAGAAAAGAGAAGAACCCGGTCCTTACTTCCATTGCAAGAAGATCGGACATCTTATCGCCGATTGCCCCGCACTCCAAGCAACCACCTCCAAGAATGCCCCAAAGAAGAAAAATGCTGGTAGCAACATGGGATGACACGGAGTCGGAATCCGAGGAGGAAAATGACGCCGCACACATGTGCTTCATGGCACATGGGGAGGATGCATCAAAGGTAACAAACGAAAACTCAATAGATGATGATGAGCTAACTATGGATGAATTAGCCCAATTTTTTGAAGAACTTCAACATAGGTATGAGATTTCTCAATCCCATAATAAAAAATTAAAAAGGGAAATGAGTCTTTAAAAGATAAAATTAATATTATTGAAAAAGAGAAAAATGATTTATCTTGTGCTTTTAAGAAATTAAAAATTGATTTTGAAAAATACAAACTAGCTTGTAAAGGGAAAACCCCCATTGCATCATGTAACAAAAATGAATTTTTGGAAATTCAAAAACGAGTTGATGTTTTAGATTCAACTCTTAAAAAGTGTGCTTTTGATTTAAATAAATTTGCATCTAGATTTCCTTAGAGAGTAACCCAAGGGAAACACACTCACCATGCACATGCACGGAAACATGCACACACACATAAACATGCATACATGTATAGTAGTGGTAGAATTTACATTTGCACGCATTGTGGCCGCAAAGGCCATTTAGAAAAGTTTTATTTTGCTAAAAATAATGTGCATAATAAATATGTTTGGGTTCGTCCCGGTACTAATCCAAAAGGACCCAAAAAGATATGGGTACCAAAAGACCCACCAAATTTATATGATGCAGGTGGATCTTCTTCCTCCAAGACTTAGGGGGAGACGGTACCCGGGTGGTGGATGCAACTAAGCTCAAGGAACACATCGCATTTGCATCGCTATCTTGGAGGCACCTATTTTGGAGATTGCCCATGCTTGGTAACTTCTCCATTTAAAAGTTTTTGTTTGGTTATTTATATACACATGTATAGGATTGTTAGTTTACCTTTATGATACATTGATATATGCTAGTGTAAACTTACATCCCTATCATGATTGTGTATATGCCATGTTTTAATATCTTGTCTTTTATACCATGTCCATTGTATGTCTACATGCCGTGCCTAGACTAGCTTATTTATATATACACATTGTATTTTCAAAACTAGAAATAAAATTTTGTAAAAATTTCATATTCAAGCAAATACCTTAGAGATGGCAATTGCGCACCTCAACTCATTCAAGAGGAATCAAGAGGATGAAGTTCAGAACCCGTCACCGGGTATTCGGCTTCAACATCTCTAAAACTTTGTTTTTGTATGAAAATTAAATAAAAAGTCTTGTGTGAATATTTTGGTTGACATGATAATCTTAATGAAGATTTAAAAACATTGTTGTATTTTTGTATGTTATATATATCCTATTTAATTGTTAAATATTTTCATTTAAAATTTTTTTTGGAGCTCTGTCTGTCCACAGTTTTTTTGGGCAAAGCCGGTCGACCGGCCCTAACCCCGGTCGACCGCCAGTGCCTAAAAGAGAACAATTTTTGCTCTCTGTTGCCGGTCAACCGGGACGGTCGACCGCTCCGGATTACAGTGCTCTCGGGTTTTTCCGGTCGACCGGCCCGGTCGACTGTTCGTCGATTTCTGCCCCAAATCTGCTATTTAATTCACACACTCTCTCACTTTCCTCTCACCAGACCGACGAGCTCCTCTTTCCCTCTTTTCTCCAAAATCTCTCTAAACCCTAAAACTCCCAAATTCCTTCAAAATTCAAGTTGGAATCACTCTTTGTGGGTTGGATCATCAGTCTCAAGGCTTCCTCACCACCAGATTTCCAGGATTTCAGATCTAGGGTTAGGGTTTTCTCACCTTCAGGTAAAAATCACCTTTTTACTCTAAATCTTGATATCTAGCTCTTAGTTTTCCTTTCACTTGTCAAAATTTTTAGGTTTCTTCTGTTTAGATCAAGCCTTATCAATCTACCCTAAAAATCAACCTAAAAATCACATTTTTCTCCCAAAATGTCAAAGAGATCTAGGTCTGAGAAGGAAAAAAGCATAGTTCCCTCATCTTCCACCACTCCTACACCTAAAAGACCTTTTGTGAACGATCTTGCAAAAAATCGTTTCATACAACTTTCCAAAAAAATCTATAATTTCGGGAAGATGTGTTATTCTAAAGGATTTTGAACACCTGGGCATCCCTCGTATCCTCAAAAGAAACTCTTTGCATCATTTTATGACTATTAGGGAACCTGTCTACACATCCCTAGTTCACTATTTCTATGCCAACTATGCCTATGAGGGAGGTCGTGTTAGATCACGTGTTTTAGGGAGAGATATAGACATCCCTATAGCTTGATTTGCTGACTTGCTACATCTCTCCTCTGGAGGAGTGGATGTTTATACTTTTGATCTACAAGACTTTGAGTATCCGGACGGTGAGTCTGCGCTCACCGCCTCCACTTTGATTCACGGGGATGACAACCCCGGTTTAGTAAGGAATGAGGAGGTCAACAAATTTACCCTCACCTCCCAAGTCCCTGCAAAATTCATTTCCTACAACATTTTGCCTAAGTCCGGTGAGTATAGGAATGCTAGGGGTTCAGTTCCTCTCATAATCTATTGCCTTCTGAAAGGCATCAAGATTGATTTTCCTCACCTCATTGCTACTCACATGGCCTCTGACCATATCCGCATGTCCGGTAGGCACTTGCCTTATGAAATGCTTATTACTCATTTGCTTCAGAGATTAGGTTTTGATTTGTCCTCTGAGACTTCCTGTCAGCCGGCTATAAATTTAGACAGCATCCTTTTGAAGAGGATGCAGGCTCAAATGCGTCGTCACGCACAAGAGCACCCTCCTGCACCTCCTGCTGATATCCCAGGGTCATCTTCGGCCCCTGGATCCTCTTCCATCCCAGGGATTTCATCTGCATCTGTGCCATCCTTATCACCTGAGTTCCAGTCCTTCATATCTTCTGAGATTCGCTCTCAGATCCAGGAGCATCAGTCTTGGATCGAGCAACGAGACGCAGCCTTTCGTACGGATTTGGAGCAGCGTGATGCAGCCCTTCGCGCGGAGATGGACTCGCGCTTTCAGGGATTTCGCAATGACATGACTTATTTTGCGAACGCCATGAGATTCGTGGATTCGCAATTTGAGACATTATTTGCGAAATTTGATATGATTGGTCCAGATCCCACGACCATTTCTCGCCCTCTTCCATCCTCCGGTCCTCCATTTTCTATCAGAGACCCTACTGCGGCTCCACCTCCACAGCCCGGCGTTGCTGGTATCGATCCAGAGGAGGTCGGTCATGAGGATGATGATCATGATGGTGATGAGACCATGGCAGAGGGTGACGCGGAGGAGAGTTCGTCTGAGGAAGGCGACGCTGAGGAAGGTTCTTCAGACGACGATGCTGCTGGTGGTGCTGAGTGACCTGCCCCTTTTGATGATGTCAAAAAGGGGGAGAGTTATTTGTTGAGAGAGACTCCATATTTTGTGCACTTATATTTTGTGTAGTAGTACTTGGTATTGTATTGTGGACATATGTTTATCTTGTATTTATGTTTGTGTGGACATGTACTTGTTTATGTTAGTTATGCTTTGTGGACATGTGTTTTATTTCTATTTTATGACATGAGTATTTTTATCTAGCATGGATATATGTGATGTGGATGTGTTGTGGATTATGCTGTGGATTATCACCCATCATTTTTTTGAGATTTGTCTATGCTTGAGCATATTTTTGTATATGCATGTGTTGAGGGGGAGCTTCATTTGAAGTCTTTGCCCAAAATATTTGTAATAACTATATATGTTTTGTCATCATCAAAAAGGGGAGATTGTTGGCCCAAAGGCCATTAGCCCTATATCTTGTTGAATATTTTGATGATAACAAACCATATTTAGTTATGTATTTAACAATTTTGTTTAAAAGTATTTCAGGTTAAACAGGTTGTTTTGACGGCTCCACTATCAAGACTCACAAGTTTGGACGCCGCTAAAGATGTGCATTCCCAAGCTAAGCACATTAGGAAGCTTCGGGATCAAGACATGAAGAAAAGACCAAGTCAAGATCAAGACAAATGAAAAAGTCCAAGATTTGTATTTTTACTTTTTCTTTTAGACTCTTTGTCAAAACCTAGATGTTAGAAGTAGATTTATGGGATTGTCACTTACACACACTTTAGTTTGATACATGGCTTCAAAAACAATTTCAAATTCTATTTCCAACTTAGTTTTATAGCTAACATGTTTTCGGAAATTTGTTTTAAACTCTAAGTTTTTGGAAAAACCGATTTTTGAGAAAAACAAGTTTTTATCAAAGAGAAACTTTATCAAAATGCTTTAACATGTTAGGGTAGTGACATATGGTCATACTCCTATTTTTACAAGGTCCAAAACCCCAAACCAAAAGATCAAACCCTAAGACCCAAGTTCTGGCTTTCTGCAGTTCTGATTTTTCAGAACTGACAGGAGCCGGTCGACCGTCCCGGTCGACCGACGTACACGCTGTGCATGTGTGTACGTCGGCCGACCGCTCCGGTCGACCGGGGCACTTACAGTGCTCTCTGTTTGTTCCGGTCGACCGGGGCGGTCGACCGTAGTCCCCCAACGGTCAAAAATATGACCGTTGGCGGTCGACCGGCCCGGTCGACCGGAAGCTGTCAGAAGTTCTGACAGACTCCAACAGCTCTATTTTTCTGACAGATTTTGTTGGGATCTCAACCCAACGAATCTCTCTTACTGTTTTATCAGTTTTTCAACCCCTATAAATAGAGGGTCACTTCAACATGATAAGAGAACAATTCCTAAACATTTTTACAAGAGATTTTCATAAGAATTTCAAGTCTTCATTTTAGAAAAGATTTTCAAAGCCAAAATTTCCATACACTCATTTGAAGCCTATTCCTCTACTTCTCTCTAGATTTTGCACTACACAATCCCAAATTTCTACATCTACATATTGGTTATAGGATTGTGCAAGTGAGCTATTTTTGTGATCAAGTGTGATCATTTTCTTCTTGAGCAAAGTTGTAGAGGCATCGGCCTCAAGGCGAGCTAGTGTGCTCCGGGTGGTGTTGCGGCATCACAAGTGATCGGACAAGTGTGTCCTTGTATTGAAGATCCGGTGGGATCGACAATAGTGAAAATCCTTCAAGTGTGAAGGCGGGGACGTAGAGCGTGGCTCGAACCTCCGAAACATATACTTGTGTTTGCGTTTGCTCGAATTTTCTCTAAACTCAACTCCTTTATTTCTTGCAATTCTTATTGTGTTTATTGCTAGTCATTTTATTTGAGCAATTTGTTAGTAGAATTTTTAATTTCGCATTGTTGTCAAATTTCATATAGCCATCACCTATTCACCCCTCTCTAGGTGATTTCAGAGGTAAGTATGTTTTCTTTAATTTTTAGTTTTCTTTCTTTTATTTTTAGTGTAAATCACCAAATTCCCAATCTTTTTTTCACACTTCTTCTTTTTCATTGTAAATATCATATCATTGTAAATATTACTTCTAATTTCTCCATCTTCTTAATCTACCACTTTCTTTCTAACCTGACTTTAACAACTATTAATTCAAACACTTTAGAGAACTTACTAAACAAGCTTCCATCGCTAGTCCCTCCCTGTGGATCACGACCCGCATAGCCACTTGTTAAAGCGGTAGTATTGATCACCTTACACATCCTTTTCTTAAATCTAAAATTTTTTATTCTTGTGTGCAGGAAAAACTTAATCAAAATTTTGGCGCCATTGCCGGGGAGGGACGGTAAGTATTCTCTAAAAAAAACTAATTATTTATTATTCTTTTTGTTTGCAGGATCAAAGAACAGGAAAACGAACAGCAGCAAAGGACATATAGCAACTCTGTGCCTCTGCCCTCGAAGGCAGAGCAGCAGATCCTACTACAGAGCCGCGTTTGCGCGGCAATAGCCGCGTTTGCGCGGCCTGAGTAGTTCACTACTCATTGTGTCTTCTGCAGGTTGCTGCAAATTGAAAGATTTGTTTACTGCTCTGTTAACTTTTCTCTGTGATCACCCTGCACACTGCTAATTAATTAACAGTAACCTATTTGTTAAAAAATAAAAAAAAATAGACTCTTGCATATAGGCACGTGTCTATTTAATTTTTTTAATTTCTGTTGAAGAGTGCTGGAGACAAGGTACGTTCGCATTGCATATAGACCAGGAAGCACCCTTGGCTGATTTTTTGCTTTTGAGTGAATATTGGTTTATTACTTTACACGTGCACTAAATTGACTTAAGGGCTTGTCCTATAAATAAGATAAGGTGGGGATTTCATCACCCTTCCTTGGCCCACAAACAATCTCCTCACTCACTAACCCAAGCCTAACTAAAAATGAGTAGACGTTGGCCCTAGGGACATCTCGGACTCAATTAGGAGATTATCCTAAGGGGGACGGTGTTGGAATTTGACTCCTGCAAAATCAGTGTCTAGGAAGGGGATTGAGGGATGAAAGCCCGAAGATTGGTGGTTATTTAATTAAGGAACGTCTTTGACGGAAAACCTCCCACCAATCTTGCCCTAACCTGGCTGATTAACTTGTGGTTAAAGTCTGCACTATACCTCACGTGGACAGTCTAACCAGTTAGGAGTCGTCTAGGTCATAGGTCTACCTTAACTTAGGTTAGAATTTTTTTTCTTTTTTTGTTTGTTTGTGTTTGTATTGTGTGATATGGCCTATAACAACAATGTTTTCAATTTTAATCCATATTGCACACCAACCTCTTTTTCGGATATTACCAACCTGGCACATCCTAACTTTAACCAACCTAGTTTGCCGGAATGGTCTTATCCGAATGAATATAACCCATGCCCCCCATCTTATGACCATAATTTCCATACCAATTTCAACTCTTCACAGAGTTCATGGAGATTCGCCTCCCCCGAGTCTAATTTTCAACCAACTTGTCCTCCTTATCCACCTTGTGCACAATATTTCCAAGATTCATACTCAGATCCACCAGTTCAAAATAGAAAACCATCTATCTTGGAAATGATGAGTATGCATGAGTCCAAGCAACAATCACCATCAATCTTGGACATGATGATGCGTGAGTCCAAGCAACAATCACAGAATCTGACCGACTCACAATTCCATCACGAGTGTCACAACAACACTTCATCTTTTCAAATCCAATCACAACAAAATAATGCACCAATCGACTATGAAAAGATGCTTGAAGCCATGACTCAGGCTAGAATTGCTCGTGATCATGAAATAGATATGATGGTTCAAACTTTACGTTCTCACCGTTCGGCCATTTCTGATGTCGCTAACCATTCTCTTAGAGCCGAAGAGTCACGTTGCTTTGGAAAACAAGATTCTATTTCAGTACAATCATTTGAACTTGCCCAAACTCCAAATTTTGAAAATGACATTGACAGTTTGGCAAGTTATTCATTTCCTGAAATAGAACTTGAGAATGACTATAATCCTGACCCTCAACTTGGTTATTCAATTCTACTTCCTGATTCAATAATGACTCCGGTGTCTCCACCTGATTTCAATCTTTTCTCCGAGTCAACATTGGATCATGTGTCAATTCATCATGAAATTGAATCACCCATTTTTTATGATCATATTGAACTTGACCAATTTTATAATTTTGAAAGTCCCATGGATAAATTGGCAAGTTCTCATTTTTTATGACATTTAACTCAATGAGAAATGTGACCTAGATTCTCAAATCTGTGATCAAGTTCAAATTCCCGAATCAATATTGACTTCTGTTTTGTTACCCGACTTAGGTAATATTTTAGAGTCAGTTTTGATTCCCACACCTATCATTCCTGAACTTGAATCACCAATATTAAGTCACATTCCATTATGGGAAAATAATTGTGGACTTGAGTTTCAACTTCTTGATTTAGACCCACTTCTTGAACCAAGCTCGACTCCGGAACCCTTACTTGATTTAAGTTACTTTCCTGAGTCGGTATTCGTTCCCGTACTTTTGAAGTCCAAGTCAATCATTCCATCTTTTCACACTCCATTTTGGGACAAGACGGTTGACACAATTGACTCTGAAAATAATTATGAAATTTAGAAATTAGATGGGGTGGAATTTTTAATAAAACATGTTCAAACATACATTATTTTAGTGGGTTATACAAGAGAGATTTCTGGTGGGTTCCTCCGAACTCCACAAAAATTCGATTGGGCCGCATTTCGTGGACCAATTAGACCACCACCGGAACCACCACCTTGAGGTAACATCTGCCTTCCCTTTCTTCTTTTTCATGCATGCATGCATTCATTCATACATTGACGACAATGCAAGAGATAGGTGAGGGGAGGATTTACTAACATACTAACATAATTAGATACTAACCAAAAAAAAATATGAAAAAAAAGGACAATATTTTGACTTATCTTTTGAAAGAAATCTAAGTTAGTCTTAAGAATTAGGAAAATCATGATTAGGATTTCTAAAAACTTGGTCAAAATAAATAAATTGTTGAATTTTTAGGTATAGGAGGAAAAATTGAATAAGTAATTAGTCTTGATTTTTACCTTAATGAAATGTGCATACCTAATACATTTATATATCTAGGATTCTAAGACAAAGACTCATGTGCCTCGTAAAAAAAAATAATAATAATAATAAAATAAAGAAATTCACTAATTAAGCTGGATACATGTGCCTCAAGAAGCATCAGTATTCACGCCTAAAAGTGATTTTATAAATAAAATCCTTAGTTTTGTGGCCTAGTTCACTCGAATCCTTAAGTCCGTGGGGTGTTTTCTCACCCGGTGCCCTAAAACCGACCAGTTTGGGAGCCACCGATTTTAAGTTCGCTACATGGGTGGATTAGAAAGCCTAAGAAAACTAAGAAATATTACTTATATATGTACTAACACATCTAATAGTCAATTAGTTAGGTATGAGGGCCTCAAGAAGCCTTGATACTTACACGAAAGAAAATTAGATGAGTTATACATATTAAAAAAGAGAAGAGAAAATAATAAATAAAAAAGGGGGCATGAGAGTCCAAGTTAAATAATTCCTAGTAAAATATTCACAAGGATGCATATGACTTAGGGTAACGAAAGAGACTATACAAAAATTTAATTTTGATTCTTACCTAAAATGGATAACAATTTATTATATAAAGACTAAGTTTAAGAATGAATAAAAATGATAATCCTAAAACTTATAGACTACTTAGTCTCTTCAAACATATTTCAAATATTTTCCTTTTTATGGATTTTGTGGGTGTAATCCACTGAAAACCCTCACGAGACAACACTCGTCCTCTAGGGTAACCTAGGGGTTTAACGGCTTGTTGCACGTGCTAAGTGCAATCGTGATTCCTACGAAAGTGAGTTAGATAGATTAGTTTTTCTTTTTCTATTTGATTTTTACTCGAGGACGAGCAAAAAGATAAGTGTGGGGGTGTGATAGGTAGTAAAAATTGCATATTTATCACTACATATACTATCATATTTTCCTATTTATTATTATAATTATGCACTATTACTAATATTTTATTATTTATTGTGTGCAGGCCTTGAGTAATTAATTAAATAAAGAATAAAAGCTTAAATGAAGCCCAGAAGCTCAAAAAGCCCATGGGCCCAGAAGCTCAAAAAGCCCATGTGCAAGCCCATGTGCAAAATTTGTAATTATTAAAAGAAGAGGAAAGGGATAGACTTATACTCAACCCTAGTTGCTTGCAAGACAAGGCTAAAGATAAAAGGAGAAGAGTTTAAAGATAAAAATTATTTCAAAAAATTCGGATTCGGACTGTACACGTTTTAGTATTCAGATCATAACTTTTGCTACAGATATTCAAATCTGATGATTCAAGATGCTTCAGAAAGAAGACTTAAAGACCTACAACTCTTATGTTGATCAAACTTTCCAATTCAGTCATCAGATAAGCCAATTTCGGCGATCAACATGATAACAAGTTGCAGGACAGATTTGAACTTCTATGGATAAGTCAAAACAAGTTTGGAGATAAAAAGAAGAATTCAAATTTAGAGATATTTTGCTCCTCTTATCTTCATACGCTTCTTATCCTCTAGTTTTCTCCTATAAATACCCCTGCATAGCAACAGAGAAAGGGCAGATCTCAGAAGTACAGTCCAGTGCAGTACAGAGTTGAGGACAGAAATAAAAATTAGAGTTTTTCTTAGGCTAACTTGTAGATTGTAATTTAAGTTTTTTAGTTTTCTTTTATGTAATTTTTGTAACTGAGAGGAGAGGATACTTTCATGGAGGAAGGAGATCAAGCTTGTACTGAGGTGACATCGGTGTAAGTAATCTTTTCTTCCATTGTTAATTGAATCAACTCAAAGTTTATTTTTGTTCTTCTATTCTTGTTTTATTTTTATTTCCCTCTGATGTCTTGCAATCCAAGAGAATCTGATAGATTCGAGACTGCTTAGCCGTTGAAGTGCCCTTGATGGCCTATGGTGATGAACAAACCTTCTCTTTCTAGTATAGTTTGTCTTTTATTTTCGTAGTGTAGATCGAGAAAGGGGAAGATCCTATACGCCATGCTTGAATGCCTTCAAAGACAAGGTAAGTCATTGCAACGGATCCAAAGTAAACAGGCCGAAGAGGTAAGTATGTTTTCTTTAGTTTTTAGTTTTCTTTCTTTTATTTTTAGTGTAAATCACCAAATTTCCAATCTTTTTCACACTTCTTCTTTTCATTGTAAATATCATATCATTGTAAATATTACTTCTAGTTTCTCCATCTTCTTAATCTACCACTTTCTTTCTAACCTGACTTTAACAACTATTAATTCAAACACTTTAGAGAACTTACTAAACAAGCTTCCATCGCTAGTCCCTCCCTGTGGATCACGACCCGCATAACCACTTGCTATAGCGGTAGTATTGAGCACCTTGCACATCCTTTTCTTAAATCTAAAATTTTTTATTCTTGTGTGCAGGAAAAACTCAATCAATAAGCAATGTAAGCATGTAAGATATAAACACAAGTGAGAGATAGAGAGAGAAATCGCAAACATGGAAGATTTGTTTCGAGGTTCGAGCACCCTTACTCTACGTCCCCGCCTTCAACACTATGAAGGATTTTAACTAAAAACGACCCCACCGGATTACTCGGTGTCGCAACACCTACAACGAGTTCACACTAGAACTCCTTGCACTCACTAGTCCCTCTCTTGTTCTCACAAGAACAACACACGCAAGCACACTAGCTTGCCGAGGTCGCACCTCTACACCGAGCTCCCACAAGAACTCGAAATAACACGAACCCGCAAGTTCGCCTCCTCAAATATAAAGAAGAGCACTTTGGTGATCTCAACACTTTGATCACCTAAAAACACTCTCACAATAAAGATCCCTAGAGGATTGATATAGTAATGATGGCTCAAGTTTGTGTGAGAAAACTAGATAGAGTAGTGGATGAAAAACTTAAGAAATCTCTTTTGAAAATCGCTCTTAAAAACTCTCCTTTTGATATGGAAGTATTTACTCTAAAACAAGTGGAAAAAAACCTCTTAGAGAGATAGAAAAAACTAGCTTGAAAACCCACTTCAAATCTTGTTCAAAACAGCCCAAAACAGCCCCATATAAATAGGCTCCAAAAACTAGCCGTTGGGGTTAACTCAGCAGGAAATCTTGCTGTCAGTCGACCGCCCGGTCGACCGGCCAACGGTCGGATTTGTGACCGTTCCGGATCCAGAGAGCAGAGCTCTCTGGCTAGTCGACCGGGGACGGATCCAGAGAGCAGACCTCTCTGGACGGTCGATCGCCCGGTCGACCAGCCCACCAGCTAATTGGCCATGCACGTTTTGTGCACATCGGTCGACCGTCCGGTCGACCGGCGGAAGGCCAGGTCACACATTTTAAGAGATTTAAAACTTGGTCTTTTTAGCTCTAATAAAATCCCATAAATTCTTATAAATTCTACAAAAATAAGTTCTTTCAAATACTTTGAAGTACAAATATGTGTGATCATAATTCAACACATATTACAAACATTTTGAACTATTTTTGTAATATAGAAATTTTGCCTTAAACAAAAATCTGTATTTTTCAAAAATAATCTCCAAATTGAAAAATGATTTTTTTCAAAACTTCTCCAAATACAAAAATAAGATATTTTAAACGCTTTTGAAGTTTAGTATGTATGGATATGATCCACTACACATACAATATGAAATATTTATGTTTTTGACATTAAGGTCTAAAATAAGTTTTGATAAATCCAAAACGATATTTTTCTAAATACAAAACTATCTTATGAAAACACATATAGGTTTTGTGTGTGTGTGAACTTGAGCAATCTACTAACTAATCTATCCTTTACATTTTATCTAAAACAAATCTTGACACTTACAAAACCCGACACAAGTCTTCTTGAAAATCTTCTTCTCCTTCTTGACTTGGTCTAAATCTTAATCCAATGAGCTAGACTCCTCTTGAGTACTTGATGCGATCTTGATGCGCGAGCTCCTGAATTAACACGTGCTAGATCCAAAACTTGACTTTGAATCCTTCATTGAGCTAAACACCTACTAAGATCTTGATCAAATATCTAAGAGTAAATAAATATAAGATCATTAGTACTATAACTATACGAGTTAATCATCAAAACTAGAGTGATAGGCTTTTGGGCCAACAAATATGAGACTGACTAAAATACCAGTCTGATGGATGTCTAAGGAAGAGTTTTGAAAGATAATTCCGTAATTAAGTTTCATTGAATTGAACGAAAAATCTCCCACCTGATTTTCACCGACCTGACTAATTGGACCGGTTGATTTTGATATTAAATTGGATTGTCAAGAATAATAGTCATGAGCACGCAAGCAGGAAGATTCAGTACAGACGTGGTCAAAGATGAAGAAATTATTAAGAGAGCAGTTTTTCCTCAAGATTATGAACAAGTGCTTTTTTGGTCGACAAGATGATAGAACCATCAGCCAATGCACCAAAGAGTTCTACCAGCTTCAATCCTGCAATAACGTCATGGAGTCTGAAGCACAACAGATTGCAAGATTTGTTGGAGGGTTATGGGATGATACATTGGATAGGGTGTCTGTAATATCCCTAATCTAAAATACTGTATTTTTATTTTTCTAAAGTATTTATTTTATTTTACTGGTAATATTATTATTATTTATTAACTCGAGTTACAGTACAAATTATTTTAAGATGGTAAATGGTATTTTAGCCTTATAATTATATTTAGCATTATTAAGTATTATCATTTTAATTACTAGCTAGTATTTTTTCCATTACTATATTACTAGTATTATTATTATAGTTGCTATTATTGTTAATATTGATATTGTTATTATTCTTGTTCATATTGTATTGTTTTAGTTATTATTATTAATGGTAGTATTTTTACCAAGAATTATTAGATAAGATTTTTAATGTTAATAATTTTATTATTATTACTATTGTTGTAATCATTATTGTAATATTATTGTTAATTATTATTATGATATTGTTAATCACTATTAGTAGTATTATTATTTTCATCCAAGCCCAATAAGCTCAACCCATTCTCCTTTTTCTTTTGTTTTCTTTTCCTTTCTATACAAAGCCCGCGTGAGCCAAGTCCACTTCTTTATTTTCATGTTTTTCTATTTTTCTTTAAGCACAAAAACTAAGCCCATAAGCCCACTATCTATTTTTCTTATTCTTCATATTACTTATTCCTTTTAACTAAACTCAAATAATATATAACCCGTTACCATTGAGATCCTTACCCATTAACCCAAAACCTAATTCCAAGCCATATCCTATCATATCAAATCTTTTCATAAATCTCAACTAATCCTAATCAAATACCAACTACTAAATTAAGCAATCTAAATCTAATTGGAATTTAGGTTTCCTAAAATATCTTATATCCTATATAAAGAGCCAAACTTTTTCTTTCTCTTCTTCTCAAGAGAAAACCCTAATCTAAAATCTCCCCACTTTCATCTTTCCTTTCTCCTCTCCTCAAGTGGATCATGAACGAAAAGGGTCGTCGAGGTACAGAAATTGAGGAGAAAGTAAGGAGAGATTGAGGAGAAAGTAAGGAGGAACAATTAAAGTAAGTAGATCTAACTTGTGAAATTAATTTCAGTTTTTCTTAAAAATAAATTAAATTAAATTAGAACCAAATAAATAAATTATTAATCTCAATAATCTGTTATTCAACTTATCTATACTCATATGGCAAAACTCACCATAATATATTAATAGTTCTTAGAAATTTACCTGAATAATTTTTATATAATTATAATTTTAATACCCTACAAAGTCTTGACTTGAACAAATCAAATCCAAGTAGGTAATTTATTTTCTAAAATAATTATTGATATAAATTGTTTATTAATAATCATGTCTATACCATGATCTCTATGAATATTTTTATACATCAAAACCTAATCTAAAATCTAACAAAAATACATATGAAGATCTACCAACTTATAATTTTTAATTTATATTTTTTCTGGAATTTTGTTTACAACAAAGAATCAAAAACAAAAAGAAAACAAGAAACAAGAAAAAAAAACCCCGAAATTATGACATCCAGGCCAAAACCAGGCCTGGCCGGTCCATGCCAGGTCTGGACTGGCTAGAACAGTACCGGCCTGGCCTGACCCGGGCCAGGCCGGCCAGCAACAGGCCTTAGGCCTGTTAAAAGAAAAGAAAAGAAAAATCGGACCTGGCCTGGTCCGGTCTGGTCCAGCCCGGGCCTAACCTGGGCATGGGCCTGGGCTTGGGCTACTAGAGGTTAAATAAATTAAAAAAAAGAAAAGAAAGAAAGAAGAAAGAAAGAATAATTTGTATTAAAATAATTAGTTAAAAATATCTAAATAAAATAGAGAAAAATATAATAATATTCTACAACATTTCTACTTTCTAAGATAAAAATTTTAGATAAATACCAACATGGAATCAACTCAAATCACCCACTTTAAAGCCATTGTCCTTAATGATAAATTTACACCCGTTAAATATTTTTAAAAGCCTATTAAAAAAATCCAACAAAAAAAATTAAAAATTAGTTTAAATTAAATCTATTAGATTCAGTAAAGTCAGAGAACCGTATTATCAACCCGAAACTAATCAAGATTAAAATCCCCTATAACTCCTAAGTAAATATCTTTTTAAAAATCTAACAATTCCTATTGAAATACTTTATGTAGATTTACCGGGATTCTAGGATTTGCAGTGCTTTAGATTGTGATCTAGCTCAGGTGAGTGTTTCTTTTTTTTGTGTAATTTTATTTTGTAAGTGTTTCTTTTCTTTGTGTAATTTTGTTTTGTGAGTGTTTCTTTTCTTGTGTAATTTTTAATTTTGTTGTGAGTGTTTTCTTTTCCCTCTAAAATTCTATTTTGTGAGTGTTTCAGTTCTTTGTTTAATTTTATTTAATTTTATTGTGAGTGCTTTTTCCTCCTTCAGTTAACAAGAATTCTTATGATGAAGGATTTTATCTAGTTATCTAATTATGTTGGTTAAGCTAATGTTCTAGTATTTAGAAATTTTATAATTTCATGAATTACCTACATGCATTATTCGTAGTATATTTATGTATTCTTGTATGCAATTAAGTTCATTTGTTAAACCTTCAAGATCACTATATAACATCGATTAGGACTTTACCACTAAGACTCACCTGAATGACACTTGTGATCATCATGTTCATGTTATTTAATACTGGGAAAAATATTGTTAGACGGTAACAATCTCATCATGTTTATCATGTTCACCGATATATAAATCCTGTTATACATGTATCACGATTTTATTTATAATGTTGTTACTGTTATCATTACCGAATTATCCTAGTAAATTTAGGTAACATGAACATTAATAATATTAAACAACTTACACTGGGATTGAGAAATTGATGGAGGAGACAGCGTCTGTATTTTGGGTGGACCTAGAATTTAGGTTGCGCAGCCGAAAGAGGTTTCCACTGTAGAGTTCCCATGGGGTGACTAGCACCCGGTCCTGTTTCCTGTTCCTGTTATACATGTTATACATGTAACTATTCCTGTTATACATGTTCCTGACTACCTTACGGTAGGTCCTGGTTCAGCGCCAGGAGTCTGGGTCGTGGTCTCGGGTATGCATGGGACCCACCTAAAACACAGACAATGTCTCCAACCGATCAGTTTCAATAACTGAGGCGATTGGCATGCGTAGTAGGCGTAGTATGGGATGCGTCTATTACATGTGGCAATTGATGTTCGCTAACATAATTAATAATGATAAACTATTAATGTATTGTGACTAACCGTGATCCCGACTGTATATACATGTATAAACTATGATAGATATAGGATTGTACATCAAACTAGTGACATGTGCTAGGTTATACATTATGACATCAGTTATTTGTTTACAGTTGTTTTACTTGTCTTTTATCTGCACGCTTATTCATGTTATTGTTATTCAGTTGTTTGTTTATCATGTTATTTAGTTATCCTATGTTTGCAGTTATCTTGTTATTATTCTGTGCACATTGTTTATATGCACGAGCAGTCCTCTTTATACACACTCATTAGGTCGCTTCTGACGACCCTGGATTCGCACGTCCAGGGATTTTTAGACGCTTTCTTATGTTGATTAGGTGTTCGCGTGATCGTACGCTTCGCGAGGAACTGGAGTCTCTCTTTTCTTGATTATAGGTATTCTTATTCTTTTATTCATGTTATTTCCTGATTCTATCTTTATTGCATACAGTTGCCATTTTCTTTCTTTTATTCATCTGTTATCATTGTGCTAGATATTTATATGTCATATTGCAGTGATATTGATTTATCGTAATAGATTTTGTAGCTTGTTCAGATTACTTTAGGCTTAGCGTATATGTGTGGGATATTTTCCTCGTGTATATACGTCGCCTACTCTCGTCGCTATTCCGTTTTCACGTATTTTGAGAAGCGGGGCGTGATAGTGTCTTTGCAAACAACCTCCCATTTAACCGAGACTCTGAATTTGGCAGGACACGAAGAAAGCCAGCTGGTGAAGTTATATCAAGAAAGCATCATCAACCGAGCATTCTCGGAACTGGAATTCATGGAGGGTGACAACCACAGCAACAAACATCATCCTCGCCCTTGTCAGTGAGGGGTAACCAGAGTGCTGCTAGTAGTAGTAGTTCAATCAAAGAGAAGACTACAGCTGTAGATCTTCCAGTCAAGGATGCTAAAAACATGAAACCATGTACCCAAATCACTCCCGGGTAACTATTATTAGGGATGGTTGGATTTTTGAGTTAAAATAATTAAAAAAAAAAAAAAGACTTTCATTCCAGTTATTTTGATTAAGTCAAATATACACTAACTCCCAGGATTCAAGTCAGTTGAACATCTCTCTCAACTGCTCGAATTTTCTGATGGAGTTGTTACAACAACTGGGGTTATAAGACCATAAATAAAATCCTATCTCAGTTCTCAATATACAGTAGGGGTGTCAATTGAGTCGTGTCACGCCAAACCTGGCCCGGACACGCCGAGCCAGGGGCCGAACCATGCCCTGCTTGGCCCGGCCCTGCCCGGGTTCCAAAAATGGAACCCGAGCATGCCCAAGGCCCGGGTGCCCCGGGCCTCGGGCCAGACCCTCACCAGCCCGCCATTTAAAAAAATAAAATAAAAAAACTTTAAAAAACTAAAAAAATTAAAAAAATCCAAAAAATTATTTAAAAATCTTAAAAATTCCCAAAAATTACTTAATTAAGTTGTGATAAAATTAGTAAAGAATACTATAAGGCGTGAAATGAAAATATATATTTTTATTAATAATCTAATAAAATTGATAATTGATACAAATACATTTAAAGTATAAATCATTTTTTTTTCAAATTTATTATTAATACATAAAAAAATACAAGTTTTCATTCTTCATATATTTTATCAATCATAAATAAAAAATTACAAGTCTTCATTCATCTTCTAGGGAGTCTTACGGAGAATCTTCAATGAGATCATCAATTGTTTTAGCCTGAGAAATATTACAAGAAGTAGTTTTTGTTGTGTGAATAAAGTGGGGAAGTCCAAGTATTTATAGAGGAGGAGAAATTATTTTTTGCAATTTTTATTTTGCAAAAAACACAAAAAAAAAACCCTCATATGCCAGTTAGGGGGGTCTGCAAACCCCCCCCCCCCCCCCCCTCACGACTATAAAAGCCGTTGGGTGTAGCCGGGAGGTTTTGCAAAACATTTTTTGCAAACCCCTCCCCCCCCCCCCCCCCCCCGAGTCGTTGGTTGCATTATGGGCCAGGCTGGCCCAGACGGGTTATCCCAATGGGTCGTGCCAGGCCCGAGCACGGCCCACCGGCCAGGCCACCCCATTGAAGCCCCAGTCCCGGGCCGGGTTTGGCCCTGGTCCTTACTGGGCCGGGTCGTGCCCGTGCAGGTTATTGGGTCTGCCCAATTGACACTCCTAACATACAGTTCTTATTTTCTTTTCTTTCTTTCTGAAATTTCTTTTGAGACTTACTCTTAGTGAAAAGGGCTTCAGCCTAAATTAAATTTTTTTCTCGATGGTGATTTCGAGGGAGTTTTTACTGCTAATTGACGAACGTCCGAACAAGAGGACAAGCCATTTGTCTTCTAGGACAGTGTGTCACACGACTACATCTCACAGGCCAACAATATTAATCTTCGTTTTAATTTTATTATTTGTTTAGTAATTGATATATGTTTAATTTGATTTGTGCTAAGTTTTAATTATTGTATGTTTTAATTTAAAAGAAAATAGGGATAAAATTTTTAACAAATTATGCGCGCATGAGGGCTCGAACAGGCAACCTGTGGGTGAGCAGAACTCTTATGAACTCAAAGCTGACCGAAATGCCATTTGCAGAAATGATGTATTAGTTTGAATTTATAAACTCACTCTTCAAAGCATCAGAATGTTAGAGTTTGCATATTGTCACATTAAATTTTGATGTTAAATTGTTATGTTTTTTTTTTAAAGAAAGTAATGGTGTTATTATCAACATTCTGTGAACTACATATTGTTATTATTTTTAACTAAGACAAATGGGTTATTTTATCTACAAATTGTTTATATATTATTAATATCTTTAACTAAGTATTTTGATGGGTTTATCTTTAAGCGAAGAGATAAGTTAACTGTCATTATTTTTTGTGCATTTATTACTTGAGTTTTAGGTCTTTGTAGCATAATCAGTAAATTTGTTTTTTTATTGTAGTCAGTAACATGTCATATTATAACTCATGTTTGTGGCAGCGAGAAAAAAAATTTCAAAATGCGGTTTCTTTCACCATTGAACTTCTTTTTCATTGCTATCGTGAGAAGTTTCGTATCTAATTACCATTTTATGTGCTCAAACCTTCGATGTGTTTTTCTTTTCATGTCTTCTGTTATGCTTTCTTAGTCCTTTCGATCTTTATCATGTTGGCTGATGTAATTGTTAAAATAATTTGTGAAATTTAATTTTCAAGCAATCATCTTGCATGTCACAGATCTCCTTAGTTACTAATGTATACTTGTGGTAGAATACACTCTTCTGTCACTAGATGTGAAGTCTAGTGCACCAACATAATTTACTTGTAAAATCCTCTCTTATTGTAATTTTTTGCATTTAATTTTAATACTTGATCCATAAAATTTTTAGCATTGTAGTTTTGCGAGAAGTTATGAACAGTTTTGTTCTCAGTTTTTATTTGAACTTAAAATATTCTAAAATTTAAAGATTAAAACATAGCATTCATTCGTTGTCATGTTAATGTTAGCTTCTTTAAATCATGTTTAATAGTTCTGCAAGAGAATATTTCTTACAAAAATAAATTTAATTTCTTACAAGCAAAACTCTTATTTAAAATTTTGAAAATAATTATTTCTTTTCAAGATTTTATTCTACTGATACTCTTGCTAAGTCCCTAATCGATACAAGTTTTTAAATACGATTTATCTATATCTTACTAACATACTTGACAAATAGCCAATTAGTTATCAGTTTTCTTGCATGCAACTAGTTAGCCTCTTGCAATAATTAGTATATTACAATTAGATAAATTTCTGATTATGGTTACATCTCTAGTCTTGCAAATTGAACTATTATCTATATTTTAATTCTAGTAATTAATTATCTAATTATTGTAAAACTAAATTGTCAAAATTCATGCAAATTAAATTGTTTGATAACTGCATATTGTATTTTGGCATATTACTGTTATTATTCTTACTCTGCTAGAAAATTTTGTCATATAATTAAACAAGAACTCTACCTCCTTTTATTCCACATACCATAATTTAAAAGCTATCAATATAAACATGTATTCTAACATTTTAAATATTATGAATACAGAAAAAATGACAGAAATCTTCTTATCATTTTGGCAAACTTAGATTACAACAATAGTATTTGTACTCTCTTCATGTAGCTGATATAGACATAAAATCCTAAATATCATTAGTTCAATAGAATAAGAAAATTAAAAAGTAAATCGTTTCCCCAAAATTTCGTACAATTGGTGCTTAATTAAGGAAGGGTATTCAACATGACTTTGTAATTAAGGAACACCAAGAGCGAAAAATCTCTCACTTGAGTTGCGTCGACCTGGCCAACTAGACTGGTAAAATTGGGGATTTGACCCAATAATTATAGAATCCTTCTTAATAAATCAACAGTCTTTGTTAATCATAACTTTAAAAGTGATGTTATTCTCTAGGTTATAATCCTACCATATATACTAATATTTGGACATACCTGATTCTGTATAGGATTAACCTTGATTACATGTTATATTGGATTAAGCTTAAGTCTGATGTAAATTATGATCGAACCATGATAAGTTAGTTAAAATTAGTATCCTAATCTATATTTAATCTAATATGAGGAATATAGTAGGATGGAAAACCCCCAACAATATGATTATGTTGAAGCTACAATTAGAAAAATGTGTTACTGGTGACATTACGTTTGTATGAGCAAATCTTATAATCTGGGCTCATAAAAATGTGTATGTTAAATTAAGATCATAACCATGTGCAGCTTTGCCCCATCCAATACTAATTGAGACCAATTAAGTTATGTTATCAAAATATAAATGATTTTCTTATGATAATATTTTGGACTCCTTATAAATAAAACTTCAGTTTGATCTTTAAAAATAATAATCTCCCACTTCTTAAGACATAAAATTATATATTTTGTTTTATTTCATTAATGGCTTTCAAGTAATAAGATATAAGTGATATTATATCAAATTAAAATTATCGTCTATAAATATAGATTATTATATTAAAGTTATATTCATAACTGTCAAAATTTATACATCTCCTATTTAAGTATATTCATGTTCTTAACAATAATAAAATTATGAGAAAATTCTTATTTAAGTTGTGAATTTATTAAATTGTGTGTGTTGTGTGTGTGTGTATATTAAATTTCAAAAATTTGAAATTATTAGTGCATTGTTTTATAGTTAAAATATTTTAAAATGATTACTATCTCTTCATAGTCATGCATTTCAAGCCTTTCTTTAAAGACTTTAAATCTTCAGAAAGAATATTATAATTTTCAATGTTAATAGTAAATATATTCTCAAATCATTTAAAATTTCTTGAAGATTTTAAATGTGGCATATTTTCAAAGCTAAATATCTATAGTGCATGCATTATATGCATGTATATTTGTGAATACATGAACAAGTTGCATTACAAAAGAAAAATTAAATTATATATTCCAATCACTAAGTTAAGACAATGGTGATTTTTATAAGTTGGAAATTCAAATACTATTAAGAATATAAATGGTAAGACAAATTAGGATGTTTTGCTATATGAAAACCAATTTGCAGCCATCTTATTAGATGCTAAAAATCTAATGTTTGACATCATCAATGTCTTAATAAGGTGAGTAAAATGGATAATAAATTATTTTTCTACTAGTACATGTACAGTTCATAATATTTTTATCAAGTATATGTCATATGTTTTCATAAGCTATATTTTCAGATATATATCTGAATTATATATTAATACTTAAATTTGACACTAAGTGTGCATTAAAGTAACTTTTGATAAGCACAAATTTCTTGATTATTCTTTATAATTTTAAATATATGTATATACATATATACTTTAAATACTGGAATAATCAAATACAATATACATATGCTTTGTTGTAAACCATTATGGCATAATTTGCTCATTTTAAAACTAAGGCAATGAGAAAAAATTTATAATTATCTTATGATCCCGGACGGAGATGACTCTGACACTACCCAAAGGTTTTATAGGTCTAATAAAGGGTGTCAAAGAGTCATAATAATGTGATCATGAAGAGTTAAATCTTTGTCTGTCACTACTTGAAAATAAAGGTAGTTAAGCCATTTGTTTGATCCTGAAAAATATAAAGTCATTCTGACTAAGGGTCTTTCTAAGAGTGTAGTCTTAATTTCATTGAGGGAAATAGGATTAAGCCTAAAGTAGAGTTCACCGATAGTGTGAACCCAACCTACTTGATTGAGAGCAGGCTCCATGAAAGAGGTTCAATGTGGTAGAAACAAGCTGGACTGGTGATACTCATGTGGAGCGTCAACCCAAATATGTATATCCTACATGTAACTTTGTAGCTACTACTCTTTCTCTATGGTGACAATGCTCTCATGATGCAGCTAGGTAAAAATAAGTTAAACTTTTAATAAGCCCAATGATTGTAGTTCATTTTTGCATCATCTTCCACCTCTATACCATGCATAATATTAATAAAAATCTATTTTTTACTCTTTTTCTCTCTATTTTTGCAGGTCCAATATTAATGGAGAAGAGGCCCAAAATCCATTTTAATTAGCAAGAATTAAAGGGGGATTAATCAAAGCCCAAAAGAGAAGCCCAAAAGTTGAGCACAGGATCTGGAGACATCCACGCGCCCAGTCATCATTCTAGAAGATCCACGTGACCAATAAACCCCAACAGAACCGCAACAGAAATCGTTGGCGCAACGGCCAAGATTCTGCCGCGGAAACGCGGCTCTGGCCGCGATTCCGCGGCAGTTATCTGGCCGTTGAGCCCGAGATTTGATCCAACTGTCTGGATTCTAGAGCCTTCTTCTCTGAGGCCTATAAATAGACCATCAGGGCCAGTGCGAGAGAGAGGGAGATAATAGAGAAAAGAGCTTGTAATTTGTAGGTTTTTCTCTAGGTTTTTAGTGCTCTTAGTCTTCTTCTTCCTTCTAGAAATTCTGCAAGAGAGAGATAGTGAGAGAGTGAAAGCTTGTAATCAAGGTGTGAAAACTTGAAGCAAAGCAAGGATTAATCCAATCTCCTTTCTCTTCTATTGCAATTTCTAGTGCTTTTCATTTCTTGCTTTATTTCCTTCAAGCTTTACTTTCATAGCATAATGTTTTGTTGTTTTCTTTTTAGTGTAATGGATAGCTAACTTCTTCTAACATGACTAGCTAACCACTAACTTTGCTAACTTCTAACTCTTGGGTGATTGCTTATTCTTAATCTTGCAAATGTTGAGTCTTTTTCATCCCCGATGGGTTACTTTCATTCTTGGCAAACTCTTGTTGTAATTCCATATGATTCATGTGTGCCTCATTTAGAGCCTTGTCTTTAGAACAAGTGCCTTGATAGAATATGGAGATGGAGCACCAACCATATGCTATTTGTTGTACAACTTTCTTACTTCAATGCTAACATGATGTATGGCCTTGAATGACTAATGAATTTTGTATCTTCTTCCTTAGCATCCCTTGAGTGACACTCCTCGATTCCACCATTGAAAGTCTATCTTGAGAGCTGATGAAATCAATGAGGCTACAAGACAAGTCCAAGATGATCACCCATCCATCAAGTGGGAAAGTACATTGACCAACAAGCAAGACAAACACTTGCCGATGAATCAACATGAGGCATGCATCACCATAATGGAGACTAGTAAGTTAGCAAATTAGTAAGGTTAGCTAGTCAGGGTTTTTCCCATTTAAAAGTCTTTTACAAGTTTTCCTTCTTTTAGTATTCTTTCTAAAGCAATTCTTGTTTTCAAATTCTTTTCACTTCCTTTCATCGTTTCTATTTTCATGTACAAATCCACCGCAAATCCTTTCACCTATTTTTTCATGTCTTTTTCATTCTTTTGAAACAAAGAAGAACTTTTGTTTTCTTTCTTCAACATCGAACCGTAAAGCTTCCATCGTGAGCTCTCCTCGAGGATCGACCCGTATAGCTTATGCTACTACGGTGATTTGGAAGGAATACATCAAGCATAGTGAATACATTTTTGAGTAATTAAGCACCTAAGGTTGACTCTAAACTTCCTCTCTTTTGTTGAATATCTGTGCAATTCTACTCCACTATTCCTGCCTTATCAAATTTTTGGCGCCGTTGCCGGGGAGAGCAATGGTTTTTGATTCAATTGAAGAACTAAACGAATTTTCTTCTCTGTTGCAGGTTACAGGTTGAAGAAACAGGAATCCAAGCATTGCGGTAACATATAAGTGGCCTTGGGCCTCTGCTCTCGAAAACAGAGACCAGGTGCCCTCGGATTTGCCGCGAAATCTCGGCTAAAGCCGCGGATCCGCGGCAATGATGAGTTGACTACTAATCTGTTTTTGTGCAGGGTTGCTTGCTCTGCAAAAATACAGCTGCTGCAGTACTTAATTCTTGTATGCTTCACCGTATTCCTGCTAATAATCAACAGTAAAATATTGGTTGCAAAGTTAAAAATTGATTAGACGTTTGTATTTCTAGGCACGTGTCTTTTCAATTCATTTACTTTATTGTTGAAGAGTGCTGGAGCAAGATACGTGCGCATTGCATTTTGACTAGGACTCACTTCTTGGTTGATTTATATCGCTTTCAGTGAACCTTGATTGCTTATACTGTACACTTGCACCAAACTGATTTTAAGGGCATCACCCCATAAATAAGATAAGGTGGAGGATTTCATCACCCTTTCCTTAGCCCAAAAATCACAATCCCAGCACTCACAATCCCAAGCTTTTAATAAAAACTGATAGACGTTGGCCCTAGGGACATTCGGACTCAGTAGGAGATCGGCTGAAGTTGGGAGTTGATTTTGATTCATATTCCAGTCAAATCAGTGTCTAAGGTTGGGGATTAAGAGATTACGCCTCGAAGATACCGTGGTTTGGTGTAATTAAGGCCGTTGCTTTCGCACGGATACCTCCCACCGTATTTTGCCCCTACCTGGCTGATTAGCTGTGGTCTGATTCAAGCAATAACCTTCTTCGGTTCATCGAACAGTTAGGAGTCGTCTAGGTCCAGGTATCCTAGATAGCTTGTGATTGATTTTTCTTTTCTTGTTTGTTATTTTCATTTTCTTTTCGTTGGTGTGATCGGTGAACGTTGTTTGTGATTGTATATGCAAGAGTGGTACCGGGATTCAGATTCTGCAAGACTTGTTAGAATTTCTACACTTGCACATACACCACCACTTGACACAATCCCTATAATGGAAAACAACGTTTCGCTTCAAGATAGATTCTACCCGATTCGCACTTCGCTTCCGTCATGCATTCTTCTCCCTGTTACCAATGGAAATTATTTTGAGCTGAAACCACAATTCATCAATACACTTCCACGATTTCATGGTTTAGAGTCTGAGGACGCGTACTTCTTCATTCGAGAGTTTGAAGAAATATGTGTAATGATGAGAATTTCCCAATTGACTGAGGATGCTGTTAGGTTAAGGTTCATACCTTTTGCGCTGAAGGACTTAGCTAAGAAATGGCTTTACAATCTTCCTACCAGTTCGATATCTTCATGGGATGATTTTGTAAAAGTCTTTCTTAAGAAATTTTATCACATTCATAAGACAGCCCTCATGAGAAAGAACATCATGCAATTCAAGCAGGAATCAAACGAACCCTTCTGGAAATATTTTGAGCGTTTCAAAGACCTTCTAGCCTTATGTCCTCATCACGGCATAGAGAAATGGCGTCAGTGCCAAATTATCTATGACGGACTTGATTACCAAACGAAAACACTCCTTGAATCCATGTGCCAAGGGGAATTTTTGAAGAAAGATGAGAATCAGGGGTGGGATCTCTTTGAAGCCCTAGCTGAGAAAATAATTCAGTGGGAGTCATGCCCTGATAAACCCACCCCCACCACTTCCAGAACCGGTATGCATTCCATAGAATCCTCCATTGCAGCTGAGGCTAAGATCACACAATTAATGAAGAGGATAGAACTGCTTGAGTCAAGGGAACATTCTGTTGTCAATCAGGTCAACCCATCACCTGTGGTCAAACCGGATTGCACCTTTTGTCATGACCTCAACCATGTATTCGAGGAGTGTCCTGTATATCAGTCTCAATCATATCTGGAGAATACGAATGCTGCTTTTACCAGACCCAATCACAATCCATACTCCAATACGTACAATCCGGGATGGCGAAACCATCCAAATTTTTCGTGGAGTCAGTCTGGTCCTGAGCAACATAGGCCACCATTTCCACATCCATATAATGCTCAGTCTCACCCACACAGTTTCAATCGGAATTCACCGAATTTTCATCCATATCAAAGTCCACCACAACCACAATCTTATCAGAGCCCACCACACTACCAAACACACTTCCAGTCTCCATACCACCAACATCCACCCCAGAATGATTCAGATGAGAGAATATCGGAGTTGAAGAAAATGATAGAAACCCTATCAAAGAGCTATCAACAGGATATGAAAAAAGCACAGGTACAGATTGGGCAACTGACTAATTCTTTAAGTGGGAGACAACAAGGAATGTTTCCAAGCCAGCCAGTGCCCAATCCCAAAAATCACTTCCCTTTACATGAAGTAGAAGACACGGGCCACAGTCATTGCAACGCTATTCATATTCTGAGATCTGGAAAGAAAGTAGATAATAGGGTTTCTAATCATTCATCCCATTCAGTACCAAAGTCAACACCTCCAGTCCCAGTACAACCAACTTCTGACAATCCATCTTCTAGTTCAGAGCCATCAACTTCAAAAGCCAAGGGAAAAGAAAAAGTCGATGAGCAACCTTATAAGCCTAGTGTACCATTTCCAAATAGGCTTACAAATCACAAGATGAATGCTCATATGGAGAAGATAAGAGAAATGTTTAACAAGGTCCAAATCAATGTACCTCTTCTTGATGCAATACAACAAGTGCCATCATATGCAAAATTTTTAAAGGAAATGTGCACCAAGAAGAGGAAAACACAAGTCCCTAAGAAAGTCTTCCTACCTTCAAGCATCAGTGAGTTGTTCACTGGGTCAATTCCTGTGAAATACAAGGACCCAGGGAGCCCGACAATCTCTTGTGTCATAGGACAGACTACCATAAATAGGGCACTACTTGATTTGGGGGCCAGTATCAATCTCCTGCCTTTTTCTGTGTATCAACAATTAGGGTTAGGCGATCTCCGCCCTACCCAAATGACGATACAACTGGCTGATCGCTCTGTCAAGAGACCCAAGGGGGAAATTCACGATGTTCTTGTCAGAGTTGGGGAGTTCATTTACCCTGTTGATTTTGTAGTTCTTGAGACACAACCTGTGTCTAATACCAATCATAGGGCTCAAACTCCTGTCATCTTGGGACGACCATTCCTGGCTACAGCAAATGCCATCATCAATTGTAGGAATGGGTCAATGAGGATAACTTTTGGTGACATGACGAGAGAAGTGAATGTCTTCAGCATGCAACCTCGTAGGATAAAAGAGCAAACATTCGAGGTTAACTTTGTCAGAAATAATTGTGAGGAGAAAAGTAAAGATGAGTCGCAAGTTTGTGATTCTCTTGAAGTGAAAAATCCTGTTATCCGAGTACCCTTTCAAAAGGGGAAAATTGATTTAGATATTTTCACTTTCAGTGAGCCAACCGTGAGTGTATCCCATGAGGATACAATTCAAGAACCTCCGATTGATATAACTTTTGAAGACCTCTTCGCTGACGAAATCATGTGTCTGGATGAGCCAACTCGGGGTCGGTTAACCAATTGTACATCTCTGAAGGAAAATGTTGACCTCAGTTTTGAGGAGTTGTATGGAGATGAGATGGAATTTCTTAACATTGGGAATAAAGAAATTCAGAGTGAAAAAATGGTAATAAAGAATTTTGTGGTAAAATGAGGATGAATAACAATGAGCAATTGAAACTGAAAATGCCTAAGGCTCAGAAAATAATTGAACTCGTTTCCCAACTGAGTCCGCGCAAACAGACACATTGGAACGATGGGAAACGGGCTAGAGGGAAACGACCAAAGAAAAGCCTAGGCGATGAACACACTCCTTGTAAATAATTTTTTGTACTCTTTTGTAAATAAAAAAAAAGAAAAAGAAGAAAATGAGGGACTTTTGTGCTAATTCATTTAAAAGAGTTCTACAACTTTCAAAACCCTAGGTTTCTACATATCACTTCTCCCTATGGTCAAACACCTTTTCCTTCACTTCTTTCAAACTTCAAATCCCTAGGTTTGTAAAATTACTTTTTACCTAGGGATAAAAGTGGGACTCTCAATCTTTTTCCCTCCTATAAATATCCTCTCTACCCTACCCCTCCTCCCTCAAAAGCAAAATCAATCTCAGATCTGAAAATTCCCTTCAAGCGTCGCCCTCTGCAATTTTTCCCTTCCACAAAGCCTTCCTTCCTGCCGCGCTTCCGCGACCCTGGCTGCAGATCCGCGGCATCCTTGACGATTTCAGAGCGCCGCCAGAGTCTTCACCAGTCGATTTTTGACGCTCGTGGCCAATCTGGTGCCACAGATTTTATCAGACCTTTCCTGTGCCCTCTGCAAGATCGGAATTTTTTTCCCCCCACGAATTCCGGGGGCGGTTTGAATTTCGATCTATCCTTTCTATTGCTTTAATCTAAATTCGTAGCATGGCACCTAGCATTTTTTCTAAGAAAGATTTTGGAAAAATTTTGTGTGATTCTAATGGCTATGCACATATGTTCCTAGATCGAATTAGGGCGTGGGATTGGTATGCTTTAGTATACGATAATGCTGAAAACGATGCCTTTTACTGTCCTGAATTGGTAGCACTGTTCTACACATCCATTGATCATTAACACATACCAATTCACCGTGCACATGCCTCTAGGCGACTTGTTTATCACGCTTCCTCTCCTTGAGGAAATCACCTGTGTCCCTAGTATCACACAGCACAGCGACCCTCTCCCACTTATCGATTACATGACAGTTATGGGGGCTCGCTGTACGGAACAAGACCGCGGGCTAAAGGCCAGCACCACTTTTAGGAACGTACACTGCGTTGGACGCTGGATCCAACGTAACATCTTAGGGCTGGACCACACAACTTCATTCAACCGCCCGGTGTTGCAGATAATTCACGATTTGATGACTAGGCAACACACGGTCTGTTTAAACAAGACCATCTTCCACGCGATCATTGCCAACTCCTCCCGCACTCGGGGTTCCAAACACTCCCACCCTATTCTGATTACGCGTCTGTGTAGGACTTTCCTACCGGACGCTGTATTTGATTCCTTTGACCGAGTGTTTGTGACACCTGAGCGATCCACCAGCTCCTATAACAGTTGTTTGCACGCGGTTTGGACTCCTAGTGTCCAGCTCGAAGATGTACCGGTGGAGTCCTCTTCGGAGGAAAGTTTAGAGGGGGAAGATGAGCCTCAGTTTTGGCGTCAGGATCCCCCAACAGATTCACGTGCCTTCATGTCCACCATCTGGAAGGGCATGAAGAAAATTTTTAGGGGGCAGGTAAGACTTAGGAAGAAGGTGGAGGAGTAATCCTCTAGTTTGCACCGCATTGAGGCGGGATTGCGGCGATCTCAGTCGGCTGGACCCAGCACCACCGCTGGTCCAAAACGGCGGAGGGAGTGATTTTATACCTTTACCTATTTCATGCATCTTTTATATTGCATACATTGAGGACAATGCATGAGATAGGTATGGGGGGGTAGATTCTAACCTAGGATTTTTCATTTTCTTTTTAGGCTTTTTATTTTTTTCTTTTTAGGATTTTCATTTTCTTTTTAGGTTTTTATTTTCTTTTAGATTTTACCTTTCTTTGTAGATTTTTATTTTCTTTTAGATTTTACTTTTTAGAAAGAAAAAAAATAAATAAATAAATAAATATATAATAAAAAAAGGGAAATTCTTGATCCATGTTTAAAGAATCAAGCTTGACTTTAGGGATTAAGGAAACTCTTAACTATGATTTCTAATTATAAGTTGAAAAGAGGAGTTTTGTTGGATTTTTAGGTTAAGTAATAAAGGATAAGAAAGATTATTAGATTTTAATTCTTTCTTTAGGATATATACATTAAACATATTGAAGGATTAATCAAAGACTTTGTGACTTTATTTACATATATATATAATAAAAAAAGAAAAAAAGAAAAAATTATATGTATATAAATAATTAAATAAATACTTAGCCACTAATTAAGCTGGTTAACCGTGCCTCAAGAAGCATTGCCAATCACGCCTAAAGGTGGTTAAGTCCTTAGTATTCATGGCCTAGTTTACTCGAGTCATCGAACCTTAGGGATGTATCTTCATCTGGTGCCCTAAGACCGACTGGTTTGGGAGTTATCGGTAAGAGGCTCGCTACAAGGGTAAATTAGAAAGCCTAAGGAATGCTAAGGACATGTAAATAAATAAATATTGTATATATAAAAAAATTAAAAAATAAATAAATAAATGTTATATATATTAGTAAATAAATGAACTTAGTCTGAGAAAGATCCTTCATATTTATAGATGTATATATACTAGGATTGATGCAAAATCCGGTTTTTGATCTTTTCCTTAAAAACTTAACCTAAGTTGAAGACAAAACTCTAAATAGACACTTATAAAAGGAATGACGAGTTTAGGGTAACCTGAAACCTATAACTCAAGTAAGAATCTTGAAAACATGGATCAAAATTTTCACTAACACTTTTATTTTTTCTTTATGGATTTTGTGGGTGCAATCCGCTGAAAACCCTCAGGAGACAACACTCCTCCTCTAGGGTAACCTAGAGGTTTAACGGCTTGTTGCACGTGCTCAGTGCAATCGTGTCACCTACGAAAGTGGTGCAATAATTTAGATAGGATTTTTCTTTCTTTTCTTGTTTTGCTCGGGGACGAGCAAAAGCTAGGTATGGGGGTGTGATTGTAGTTCATTTTTGCATCATCTTCCACCTCTATACCATGCATAATATTAATAAAAATCTGTTTTTTACTCTTTTTCTCTCTATTTTTGCAGGTCCAATATTAATGGAGAAGAGGCCCAAAATCCATTTTAATTAGCAAGAATTAAAGGGGGATTAATCAAAGCCCAAAAGAGAAGCCCAAAAGTTGAGCCCAGGATCTGGAGACATCCACGCGCCCAGTCATCATTCTAGAAGATCCACGTGGCCAACAAACCCCAACAGAACCGCAACAGAAATCGTTGGCGCAACGGCCAAGATTCTACCGCGGAAACGCGGCTCTGGCCGCGATTCCGCGGCAGTTATCTGGCCGTTGAGCCCGAGATTTGATCCAACTGTCTGGATTCTGAAGCCTTCTTCTCTGAGGCCTATAAATAGACCATCAGGGCCAGTACAAGAGAGAGGGGAGAGAATAGAGAAAAGAGCTTGTAATTTGTAGGTTTTTCTCTAGGTTTTTAGTATTCTTAGTCTTCTTCTTCCTCCTAGAAATTCTGCAAGAGAGAGATAGTGAGAGAGTGAAAGCTTGTAATCAAGGTGTGAAAACTTGAAGCAAAGCAAGGATTAATCCAATCTCCTTTCTCTTCTATTGCAATTTCTAGTGCTTTTCATTTCTTGCTTTATTTCCTTCAAGCTTTACTTTCATAGCATAATGTTTTGTTGTTTTCTTTTTAGTGTAATGGATAGCTAACTTCTTCTAACATGACTAGATAACCACTAACTTTACTAACTTCTATCTCTTAGGTGATTGCTTATTCTTAATCTTGCAAATGTTGAGTCTTTTTCATCCCCGATGGGTTACTTTCATTCTTGGCAAACTCTTGTTGTAATTCCATATGATTCATGTGTGCCTCATTTAGAGCCTTGTCTTTAGAACAAGTGCCTTGATGGAACATGGAGATGGAGCACCAACCATATGCTATTTGTTGTACAACTTTCTTACTTCAATGCTAACATGATGTATGGCCTTGAATGACTAATGAATTTTGTATCTTCTTCCTTAGCATCCCTCGAGTGACACTCCTCGATTCCACCATTGAAAGTCTATCTTGAGAGCCGATGAAATCAATGAGGCTACAAGACAAGTCCAAGATGATCACCCATCCATCAAGTGGGAAAGTACATTGACCAACAAGCAAGACAAACACTTGCCGATGAATCAACATGAGGCATGCATCACCATAATGGAGACTAGTAAGTTAGCAAATTAGTAAGGTTAGCTAGTCAGGATTTTTCCCATCTAAAAGTCTTTTACAAGTTTTCCTTCTTTTAGTATTCTTTCTAAAGCAATTCTTGTTTTCAAATTCTTTTCACTTCCTTTCATCGTTTCTATTTTCATGTACAAATCCACCGCAAATCCTTTCACCTATTTTTTCATGTCTTTTTCATTCTTTTGAAACAAAGAAGAACTTTCGTTTTCTTTCTTCAACATCGAACCGTAAAGCTTCCATCGTGAGCTCTCCTCGAGGATCGACCCGTATAGCTTATGCTACTACGGTGATTTGGAAGGAATACATCAAGCATAGTGAATACATTTTTGAGTAATTAAGCACCTAAGGTTGACTCTAAACTTCCTCTCTTTTGTTGAATATCTGTGCAATTCTACTCCACTATTCCTGCCTTATCACCCAACATATGAAGTGTGAATGGTATAACATCCAGTTGTAGTATTCTTGAAGGACTAACCTACGTGAGAAGAATCGTGACGGTCGTAATTGAGGGGCAGGGCTGACCCCGAAAACTCTTATGAGTTGGTTAATGTGAGCATGGCCACAACGCTTAACCCGCTCCTTCAATAGATGAGAACTTACTGTGTGTGTCTTCCATCAATATATGGTTAAAGAGGCCTAATTCAAAACGTAAACCATTATGTCTCTCAGGTGGCGATGAATTTACTAAGGATAAATTCAAGGCCGCAAGCTATTTACCCCGGATTCACAGTATGAGGTTGTCCAACCTTATTCGTGTTTTATGTTTTCTGATTTGTGTTTTTGATTTATTTACATCGTGTCATTTTTTTTGTCTTCCCTGAAACTGAAAGCTTTTGGGGAGGACTACTTGATTTTTGAATTAAAATAAAAAGCTTTCATTTTAGTTATTTTGATCAAGTCAAAATAGACCAAATCTTAGGATCCAAGTCAGTTGAGCATATCTCTCAACTACTTGAATTTTCTGATAGTGTTGTTACAACAACTGGGGGTTCTAACACTATAAATAGAACCCTAACTCGGTTCTCAATATACAGTTCTCATTTTCTCTTCTTTCTCTCTGAAATTTCTTTTAAGGTCCACTCTTAGTGAGAAGGGCTTCAGCCTAAATTAAATTTTCTTCTCCTTTCTTTATTTTTTGGGCAACCATTCTAAATCTCAGAAGAGGTCTGGTGTTAGCGTCCGAGTTCAGGTGCTGGTGATTCCGGGAAAGCCTTTACCGTTAGTTGACCGGGTCAATTCGACGTTCGGATAAGAGGACCGACCATTTGTCTTTTAGGGCAGTGCGTCGCATGACTACATCTCTCAGACCAACAATCTTAATCTTTGTTTTAATTTTGTGGCATGTTTAGTAATTGATATACATTTAATTTGATTTGTGCTAAGTTTTAATCAT
This sequence comes from Agave tequilana, assembly GCA_038442645.1. Lineage (NCBI taxonomy): Eukaryota > Viridiplantae > Streptophyta > Magnoliopsida > Asparagales > Asparagaceae > Agave > Agave tequilana. The sequence goes on from JAVJIF010022595.1 coordinate 46,608, forward strand.
TGTATATTTTAATTTTAAAAAAATAGGAATAAAATTTCCAATACTATCTAATACATGTCCGAGGAGAGGTGGTGCGAACGTAGTTGATCATTCATGAAGCATTGGAGGAAGAAGAAGATGGAGAAGAAGTGAATGAAGAATATTCTGATGACAAGGAGCATCTTTCATATGTTGTTCTGCAGGTTATTATTGTCGCCAAAGCAAGAGGAACATTCACAATTGTTGAAACAGTGCGCTTCTAATACAAGAGATGACAAGTATAAAGAGAGATTAAACAGATGGCAATAATAAGCTATAGAATTAAAGAGGACAACACGCCAAGAATTTAACGTGATTCGGTCAATGTGACCTATGTCCACGGGAGAAAATAGTAACAGGAATCTCCTAATCAAAAGGGAGAGGATACACGAGATTACAACTCTAATCGCACTCACCTAAACTCACAAAACTCAATTTACAAATAGAAACAAATGAAGAGAATTTAACAAAGCACTCTCTCTTTGCTCTCTACTAATCTCCTTACTAATTTTCAGCTCTTGCCTCTTCATCATTCACCATCCTTAGCACTCTTATATATAGAAGTCAGAGCCCATCAACATCAAACACCAACCCCTTAAGCCTCCTACAAGTCTCTTTCATTAGGGCGGCTGAATTTATCTTCATAGGGTGGCTACAAGCTTCCATAATAATGGTGGGTACATAGGGGGCTGATAGGATGGCTAATTAATAGATTAGGGTGGCTATTAATCTGTTAGGGTGGCTGAAAAAAGATCAACAAATGTGGGCTAGTGTATGTCAAGTCATTGTCAACAAATATCCACCTTGACTTAAATGTACAACAATTAGCTTCTCCACTTGACCTTGAATAGTATCAAGCATTCTTCGGATCCTCACTATCTTCTTTAGCCCCAACAGGCTCAACCATCGCCACCTTGAACACCAAGTAATTCGAGACAGTGCTCGAACTTATGCGAAGGTACGGGCTTTGTCATCATATCTTTTGGATTATCTGCAATACCAATTTTCTTAATTTTGATGACTTTAATTTCTCAAATGAAATGACACTTGACATCAATGTATTTGGTTCTCTCATGATACATCTGGTGCTTCGTCAGATGTATGCACTCTGGCTGTCATAAAAAACCGTAGTTATTCCTTGGTGTAAGCCGAAATCTTCAACCAAACCTCTTAACTAAATAACTTCTTTCACTGTCTCTGTCACTGCCATATACTCTGCCTCTATAGCAGACAAAGTAACTGTCGACTGTAAAGTCGCCTTCCAACTAATGGCACAACCTGAAAGAGTGAAAGTATAATCTGTTAGAGATCTCCTTCTATCTAAATCGCCCGCAAAATCTGAGTCCGAATATCCAACAATTTGCAGTCAGAATTAGTTCCCCTGTCAAACACAGATCAATATTAGTAGATCCTTTTAAATATCGCAGAATTCATTTCATTACCTGCCAATGGCCTTTTCTATGCATATCCATATATCGACTCATGACACTAACTGCATATGAAATGTCTGGTCGAGTGCACGTCGTAGCATATATAATGCTTCCAAATGCACTGGCATAGGGAACACGAGACATATACTTCTCCTCTTCGCCAGTTTGAAAAGACAAATCTGCTTAAAGTCAAAAATAAGCAGCAAGAGGAGTTTTTACAAGTTTAGCATCAAGCATGCCAAATCTCTCCAACACCTTCTCGATGTATTTCTTCTAAGATAGGAACAATTTTCCTTGTTGCCTATTCCTGTGAATTTACATTCCATAAATCTTCTTCGCTGCTACCAAATCTTTCATCTCAAACTCTTATTTGAGTTGAGCTTTCAACTTATCAACTTCAGACATGTCTTTAGATGCAATCAATATGTCATCAACATACCAAAGCAAATATACAAAAGAACCACCATTGAGTTTTCAATGATGAACACAACTATCATATTTACTCTCAGAGTAATCATGCTCAACCATGAAAGTATCAAACCTTAAATACTATTGCCTCGGTAACTGATTCAAACCATAAAGAAATTTCTTTAACCTACACACGTGATCTTCTTTGGCTTCAATAACGAATTTTTCTGACGATGCATAAAGATTTGCTCTGCAAGTTTGCCATGAAGGAAAGTTGTTTTCACATCAAGTTGCCCAAGCTCCAGATCGAACCAAGCAACCATGGTTAGCAACAAACGAACAGAGGTGTGCTTCACAACTGGAGATAATATTTTATTGAAGTCGACACTCTCTGTTATGACTGTAGCCTTTGGCTACCAAGCGTGCTTTGTATTTTATAGACTCAGCATCAGTAATTTCTTTTTTCTTCTTGAAGACCCATTTGCAGCCAATAATTTTCTGTTCCCTGGACAGCTTCACTAACTCCTATGTTTAGTTCTTGTAAAGAGACTCCATCTCTTCAGTCATATCAACAGACCATTCTGCATCTTCATTAGAACTAATAGCCCCCCTGTAGGTGGAAGGTTCTGGAATCTCAATAGATTTTGCCACAGTTAGAGCATAAGCGATCATATCTGCTTAAGCGTATAGCTTAGGTGGACGAATCTGCCTTCTTGCTCTCCCGGTGGTAATACTATATTGTTGCTCTTGCGGTGTATCATCGCCCGAAGTTGAACCTTGAGCATCATTGACTGGTTCAACATGTGTGCTCTCCTGCACTCCTTCTGTAACTTTGCTCTCAAGCTCCTCCTGCTTGCTTCTTCTCCTGAACCTGTAGAATCAACAACAGACTCCTTTCTCGGTTGATGCATGTAATTTTCATCAAAAGTAACATCTCTACTAATAACAAATTTAGGTGACTTAGGATCAAGACACCGCAACCTGCATCCTTTCACCCCAGTAGCATAACCAAGAAATATAGCTTTCTTTGTCCTAGGTTCAAGCTTACCATCATTTACATGAAAATAAGCAGGGCAACCAAAATACTCGTAAATGAGAGTAATTAAAAGGGGTACCAGACCATACCTCCTCAGAAGTCTTAAAATTAATAGCCATAGAGGGAGACTGGTTTACCAAATAGCAAATTGTATTTATTGCCTCGGCCCAAAAGCATTTTGACAAACCAGCATTAGAGAGCATACACCGAGCTCTCCCCAACAGTGTCCTATTCATCCTTTCTGCAACTATATTCTGTTATGGTGTGTACCAAACTGTATGATGTCGCATAATTCCTTCATTTTTGCAGAATTGATCAAACTCTGTGGAACTGAACTCCATTCCATTATCGATCCTGAGGCGTTTCACCTTCTTTCTTGTTTGCTTTTCGATCATAACCTTCCATTACTTGAAGGTAGCAAACACATCACTCTTATGCTCGAGGTGATACACCCAAACTTTTCTGAAATAATCATCAATTAAAATCAGAAGATAACTAGCTATACCTTTCGATAGAACCTGAGAAGGACCCCAAACATCTGAATGGATGTGGTTTAAGGTGTCTTTAGTCCTGTGAACACCTGTACTAAAAGAAACTCTGTGCTGCTTGCCAAAAACACAATATTCACAAAAGTCAAACGTTTCTATTTTCTTGCCACAAAGCAAACTTTACTTACTCGAAACACGTAGTCTTTTCTCACTCATATGCCCTAACCGCATATGCCACAAACGATTGGTATCTAAGTCTGGGTCTTCTGACATTGACACAGCGGCAGCACCTGTCACCGTGCTACCTTGAAGATATAAAGGGTATTCCCTCCTTTCCTTTCATCACAGTAAGAGAGTTTTTGCTAACTCTCAAAATTCCACCTTCTACTGAAAACTTATAACCATTGGAATTGAGGATACCCAAAGAAATCAAATTTTTCTTCAAATCCGGCACATGTCGAACATTACTCAATGTTCTAACAATACCGTCGTGCATCCTAATCTTGATTGACTCAACACCAATTGTCTTGCAGAGCATGTTATTTCCCATTAAGACGAATACCATCAATTGGTTGTTAGGTCAAACCAGTCCCTGTGGGGACAAATGTGATACAATCAAGCTGAATCAAGAATCCACTCATCTCGTGAACGGCTATCAAAGACGGTAATTAAAAAATTCTCATGTGATGTGGAGGATTCTTCTGCAGCCTAACAATCGAAGATTTCTCAGCTTGAGATTTTCTCCTAACATCTTCTTTTTCTTTTTCTTGAGCTTAAAATGATATTTTTTTATAGTGTCCGAACTTATGACAATAGTGACACTCAATAATTTTTCTTAACCTAGATTTAGATCTAGATTTTTCTCGACCCTTCTTTGTACAACCACGAACGAACAAGTCTTCAGCTTGATCCTCACTTCCTACAACTGACACTTTCTGTCTTAACTCCTTAGAATGTAAGGCTGATTTGACATCTTCTAAAGAAAATGTATCTCTACCATAGAGCATACTATTAACAAAATTTTCAAAGAAAGGAGGTCATGTGCATAATAAGATGAGAGCTTGATCTTCATCTATTGAAACATCAATATTTTTCAAATCCATGAAAATTTATTGAACTCATCTAACTGGTCTTTAATTAGCATACATTCCTTCATGCGAAGGGTGAAAAGGCGTTGTTTCAAATAAAGCTTGTTGGTCAGGGACTTTATCATATACAGGCTCTCTAATTTGAGCCACAAACCGACAGCAGTATCTTCATCGGCAACCTCCCATAAAACTTCATCGCCCAGACAAAATTGTATGGCACTATGCGCCTTCATCTCGAGTTCTTCCTTTTCGTCCTCGGACATAAATTCAGACAACTTGTTCTTACCGAACAAGACTTGCAATAATGTTTGTTGCACCAAGAGAGCCCACATTTTGACTCTCCACAAACTGAAGTTATTCCTCCCGTTGAATTTCTCTACTTTATACTTTACCGAAGCCATCTCGAAAAACAACACTTGCTCTGATACCAATTTGTTAAAACAGTGGGCTTCTAATACAAGAGATGGCAAGTATTAACAGAGATTAAACAGATAGCAATAATAAGCTAATAGAATTAAAGTGGATAGCACGTTAAGGATTTAACGTCGTTCGGTCAATGTGACATACGTACACGGGAGAAGACAGTAAGAGGAATCCACTAATCAAAAGGAGAGAATACAAGATATTACAACTCTAATCTCACTCACCCAAATCCACAAAACTCAATTTATAAATAAACAAATGAAAAGGATTCAACAAAGAGGACTCCCTCTTTGCTCTCTACTAATCTCCCTACTAATTTTCAGCTCTTGTCCCTTCATCATTCACCACCCGTAACACTCTTATATATAGAAGCCAGAACCCATCAACATCAAACACCAACCCCTTCAGTCTCCTACAAGCCTTTTTCATCAGGTGGCTGAATTTATCTTCATAGGGTGGGAATAAGCTTCCATAAATAATGGTGGGTACATAGTGTGCCTGATAGGATGGCTAATAAATGGATCAGAATAGCTACTAATCTATTAGGGTGGCTGAAAAAGATCACATATGCCGGCTAGTGTATATCAAATCATTGTCAACAACAATGATGCAACATCTTCCTAACATGATGCACAGTCAAGCAAAAGAGATGTGATATTGACAGCACTAAGAAGCATCCTTCCCCACATAAAATAGGGTGGACACAAAAGGACAATGATATATGAAGGTGACAGAGAGATTTCATATACCGTTTTCTATTGACAAAAATTATTCTCATCAAGGTGACATCCTTTGATTAATTGAACACGAACAACTGATGTTTTTATACTATGAATTACTGACGCGTCCTACATCAATAAACAACACTATGCATGAAAATGGACACTATGCATGAAAATTCACTATTTGGTGCCAAGTGCCATCAGAAAGAACAAAGAACCAACAGCAGATGACCGAGCAAGCTTTATATGCAACACATAACGCAAGTCATATATTAAAGCACTATAAGCAGCACTATGAATGAAACTGCATATTATAGTCCAGAAAAATGCAATCACAGAACTGCGACTGATGGGTCAATATGGTCGATGCTGATCACCGTTATCTCATTCTCATTGAAACTGGACTGTTTTGGTTGTGGTTCATTGTTTTCCCTTGAGGCTGGGATAGACTGAATGCTCATACTTCCCTTCCCACCTGTAAATTAGCAGCCACTACATCAGCAGAAGAACATAGAAGATAGCAAGGTTTGATTGTACAAAGAGAAGCGGTATGACCTGCTGGCTTCTCCCTCAGCTGGAACTTGGAGTTCCAATTCTGTACGGTATGGCTGAAAAACAAGGTCAATTTTCTCGTCCGTCACTTCTCCAAGTGTAGGTGGTTCCCACTGATATATCGGATAAAAAATATGTGAGAGATATGCATAGAAACAAACAGAAAGGAGAGATCTCACACCAATTCATTCATTGGATTGAAATTTGACAGTTGTACACATGCGCAAGCAAAGAGAATACCTTCGGAGCATTATCTTTGTCAATGGCAAGAGCTCGGATGCCCTGGAGTTAGATTTCAGAACATTTAGTCTACTCATGTGCGCATTGCTGGTGAACTAAACAGAAAAATGTACATGCTCATTCATTACCTCATATATGTCACCAGAGATCATGGATCTGAGCAGGTTTATAGTAAGTCTGAACTCTTTCTTAAGGCAATCAGGTAGAGTTTGCTTCCTTCCTTCTCGGATCTGTAAAAAGATGTACATATAAAAGGGAAATTATATAAATCATTTCTTCTTGTGTTTCTGTGCAAAGAGAAAAAGGCAACTTTTCATGGTGATGATAACAGAAGAATATGCAGCTATGAAAGATAAAATGTTTCTCAAGTATCTTATTGCAGCTGCAAAGTTTGTGATGAGTAGCTACCGATTTTAATGTTATCTTTAGCCCAGTGGATGATGATCTCTTTAGCCCTTTGAGAATTGGGCCTATCCATTCATTTCCCTCGGTGCTTGCTTCTGTTTCCTGCAAAAAAAAAAAAAAAGAGTTAAAATAAAATAGGGAGAAAAGCTAAACTGAGTTTAATACAGCTCAGGTTCTGAATAGACTTGCGTGCAACCACAAACTGACAGAAGCAGTCCCTTAAGTAGACAACCACCTCTAATATACTTACTATGGTTTAAGCGTTTATCGTTATCATTCATTTTTGGATGATCTAATCCATACGGTGTTTATTGAATTAAATATAATTGGAACAAGTATGAAACTTGTACATCAATGAAGAAAATAGAAAGCCAGGCAACATAATAAACAAAGTCTAATTTCATTAAAGGTGGCCGGATACTAGTCAGATATTTCATGTAGAATTAATATTTAACCTGTGATGCAGTGGCATTTTTCTCAAAAAGAAAAAGTTGACCTTGGATATAAAACAAGACACAGACAAAACCACAACAGGCTTTACTTTCTACAATGCAGTGTGTGCAACAAAAAAACAGCATCATATTACATGAAGTATAAATCAGACGTATCATTAATCAGAGAAAGGCTTCTAAATTATCCAAAATCTTCATGTATAAAGGCCGATACAAGCCGTTTTAGACGATGAAGTTGTCATATTATTTTTTACAAGTATATATATGGAAGGGTGTTTAGGAAGTTTAGGAAGTGTTTAGCAAAGGTGTACAGGAAGAAAAGGTGTTTAAGAAGTTCAAACACATAAGAGCTTAAGAAATGAAATAAATGGTATCAAGAAAAGAGACGAGACCCTATGCAGGAATACGGTGTAATTGTGTAAATAATACTTCATGATTGCAGTATGCACACAAAAATTAAATGATTAGTCATGATGAACTCACAAATGATGTAATAATCTCCTCCACAGATTCCTTAGAAAAGCATTTGTTGATTGTTGGAAGCCTTCAAGAAGAAATGTACACATGATCAATCCATATGCATTGTGTGATATATCTATATTGTTACAGTATTGCATCTCCATATGAAAATAAAAGAGTGCATCTATATGGTTACATTCTAATGGTTTGGATACTTTACTTGTGTAAGATGCTTTCTTCATCAGGTTGAACACTCAAAGAGAGTTCTTGAATTACAGTTCGTATTGCATTCTCATCACCGGAATTTAGACTTATTAATTGCTTCTCCAGCTCCTGGAGTTTCTGCCATACATGATATAATGTTGAGTCGAAAATACTACAAAATATGTGAATGAAGTAACTTATGTTTCACCCAGAACATCTTGATATTTTTCAAAGAGCGTTTGGAAGGAAATTACGGAGATTAATTAACAAAATTATGTCAAAGCATTATATTCGTTATGCAATGTGGATTTGTATAAATGGCTGTTGCTTTGGTGAATCTAATTAGACATGTGACTGAGATAAGGAAAGGTAGTCTACATGTTACACTTTTTATCAAAATATGGCTATGTAAATATTTAAAGTACTTGGCTCCATCAAGACTCAACAATTGAGGTGAGAGTATGGAGCAAATGCCGGTTCTGGGCATTGTTATCAACAATATGTGAATTCTACAAGATCGACAAGTTCTCTATCAGGGTGTTAGACAAAGGATGGACGCATGGACACGCGCGGGTTATCTTTATTTATTTTCTCTCTCTTCTTTTTTCTCCTACAAATCTGCCCAGAGCATTTGTGGATTGCTCATCAGTTTCGCCATCAATGCTCAATTGAGACGTGTGTTGTTGACTCTACACTTAGAATCCAGGAATGGTCCATAGCATCCTTCCATGACTGTACATAAAGAATATTAGGAAATATTTCTTACCTCAGAGAGGACAAAATGGGTTGCAAGACCAGCTGCAATCATCTCCTTCCCGTTTATCCTTGCACCAGTCAAGGCCAAATATTCCCCTATAATTTAGATCAAGAAAGTACTCAGGGGATGCAGAGATTGGAAAAGTTATAAAACTCCAACTTTCTAGATGCTTCAAGCATAGATAAATGAAACACAAATATTTAATTTTCTTGATGCCCCCGACTACTTTATCGTGTGGCACATCTCGAAGTCGATGTGCAAATCAGAATAAAAGCTTGTAGGGAAGCAGTAGATATTCCTAACAATATAAGAAGTCGTAGAAGTCATTATACTTGATCAAGCGCATCATGCTTACCTAAGTGACCAGGAAGGCGTGAGAGAATGTAAGAGAAGCTGCAGTCAGTATGAAGTCCAATACTTGCTTCAGGCATAGCAAAAACCTATAAAACAAAAGGTAAGGATTTTGAGTTTAGTAGAATAAGATAACCCCATTCAGATATGAAGATGAACATGGAAAGAAAAGCACAAATGATTTGATGATATGGAGAACTAAAAGATTGTCGATATGTCTATATTTTTGTAGTTCAGTATACATACTGTCTTCTCTGTGACAACTGAAAACTTCAACGGGGCAACCATAGCTCCACCACCTCCCATGACAATTCCATGAACAAGGGCTACCTGGACATGGGCCAAAGCTAATATGTGTACCATATGATTCGGCTGACATTAAGGAGTGACGATTTTGGTTACAGAGAATTAAAAGTTTTTACCATGGGTTTCTTATACGTATGGATGTGATAACATAACCAATACATTCGGTAGACAACCTCAAGACAAGCATCTTTAACTAATAAGAGAAAGTAGCCGTCCATAAGTATCACATAAAAAATGCATAGGTTGAAACAAAAAACCCTAATCTGGGAGAAAAACAAAAAAACAAAGCCAAAACAACCTGATTTCCCCTCATAGAACACCTTCAAATCACCACCGGCAGAAAATGCACGGCCAGCCCCCTAAAATAATTTACAAGGGAAAGCACATCAAAGATGCATTCTTGTTTATTCTAAATGAAACCATTAAAATGTATTTTACCTTAAATATCACTAGCTCAGCATCATCATCTTTTTCCCATTTTTCAAGAAAACTGGCAAGCAATTCAACCTGCCATCATTTTCATTACTCAATCAAAGTCCATTAATTCACATTTTTCTAAACAAATGTGAATATTATACAAGGATTTTTTTAGCATACCACTTTTGGTGAGATCACATTTAATTGGCGAGGGCGGTTTAAGGTGATCAACCTAACATGCCCTTTCTCTTCCCCAAGAACAACCTGAAGAGAGATTTAAAAAAAAAAAAAAACAACAACAACTACAAATCCCATTAACAATTTCTCAGAAATAAACCTCTCTCACCCAAGTCTTGCTACTATGGTATTCTACACTAATATACTAAGTTGGAAAGAAAATACAAAGAAAAGGCAGTACCTCTTCTGGGTTCAGGGGCTCCTGAGCCATTTAAAGCACTTAAAAGTGAGAGATGAGGAAGAGAATATGAACCTGAAATTAGACAAATCAATACAAAAAATGCAAATTTGAGGAGATTGAGCTATCTAAAGCACAAATTGATGAAGACCCAAATCATAAAACTTAAACTTGAACACAAATCAAATGCAAGGAGTGAGGGAATCAATACAATTCAAGTCTGGATGGGGGTAAAAAATGCAATAGGAGAGGGATTTATGAGATCACCTTTGCAAGTAGTAGAAGCAACACAATCTCTGAACTGGACTGGTAGCTTGGAGAGAAGAATATTGAGTTGTTTTTAAGTAGGGCGGTGAGGAGTAGGTGGTGGCAGCTGGAAACCTAAGGGATTTCAAATTGTTGGTGGGTCGGTCGGATACACACGCATCGAACGTAACGGCAGTGACGAGCTGTAGCCGTCCCTTACCAACCAAACTTTCTCGAACATTTCAAGTCAAATGAGCATCACTCTTAGATTTATACAGGTAAATCAGTAGAATATAGCTTTATATATTTTTCTACTTGTTTATATAAATAGGATTAAAAAATAATCTTTAACTTATCTATTTAGATAAAAAGGTAAAAAGAATTATTGTTATGTTAAAAAATTAGGATTAATAGATTTACATTTATACGTTATCAAGGATCTATCACTCTGTTTGCTAACATTAGTTAATAAGATAACCTTTTGATAGTTAATAAACTTTTCACCTGTGCACATCATAATTTATTTATTTTTTCAATTTTGATTTTTTAGATACACCACCTTTAAATATTTTAAACATTAAAAGATTATGTTAAACATTTTAATGTAATTAACCACGAAAAAACAATAATTTTCTTGGACAACTAGGCGAAGTGACATGCCAAGAGTTTTGTTAATTGTTGAGCTGGCAAGAACTGACAAAAATTATTTAAGTAAAGAATTTACAAAAATTATTTAAGACAAAAACGCGCGGCTCTTCAGTGCGCTGTCGACTATAGATTGCCATAAACTTCCCCCTTATTTGTCTTTTGTTTGAGTGTATGGGTGACTTGAAAAGCGAAACAGCTGCTTCTTCATTCTTCTCCCCACCTCAATGTATGCTCTTTTTTCTTCATTCATGAGTTAGGCATTTTTTTTTTCTTTGTTACGAAGAAGATGAAGGTCAAAAGTTATGCCTGCTGCCAATCATGCACAGTAATATTTACTGTGGGATGTTGTAAGCGATGATGCCGACATGCAAATAGCGTACCTTAAAGTTTTTCTTTAATTGACTCTTCCTGATTCATTTTATGTACACCTCTGAAATCAATAAGAGTTTCTCTTTCTACTATCTCCCTTTAGAATTCTCTCTCGGTATTATATTTCTCAGGCTTTATAACACGTTATGAGCACAAGCGTTTTAGTTCTCTCATAAACCTCTACCTCCATCAGCTCAGAAAAAAATTATATCATAAGCCTCTACCGCCATTAGCTCCAGAAAAAGTCATGTCACAAGCTTTCTACCTCTATTAGCTCAGTGTAAAAAAAACGTAGATTGCTCCACTCATCATATTCGTATAACACCACTAATATATATATATAATATATATATATATATATATATATATATATATATATATATATATATATATATATATATATATAAAGGAGACTCTACCACCTATTTATAGTAATTTCATGTGATTACAAAATGTTACTATTCATGTCTGTATAAACACCCACAGAAAAGTTTACCGAGTAGTATGGCATGCCTATATTTATTTTTTTTAGTTATTGCTTTATTATTTGTATTTGTAAAAACACCCGCTGAAAGGTTTACCGAGTAACGTGATGTGCCAATATTTATTTCAATATTTATTGCTCCATTACTTATGTCTGCATAAACACCCACCAAGTAGTGTGGCGTGCATTTATTATAGCTCATAAATTTATGTACTAATATACATTTATTTTACCATCTTCTTAATTTTAACATTTAATTGTATTAAATCCAAATTGATTTTCTCTTTTGCGTCCGACAGCTATACAACGGTTGGTTTTTACTCTGTAAATTGTTAAATTCTAAATCTCGATAACTCATTTCTCAATCTCTCTTCATCCTCAAATTTTTTTTCATCATCTCCACAAGCTTTTCAGTCACAATTTTCGCAAGATGCTTAGTTCATCTTTGAAGTCTATTATCATTGTCATCATCATTATTATTGTTATCCTTTTTGTTAGAGATATATCTCCAAATGATTTTCGACTGAACTTTTTTACTTTGTGTTCATTTTTCCTCTTTTATTTACCACTATTATGATTGATATTTAAGTTTTATTATTTTGTTCTGCAATAATAATATTGTGATTCTAATTGTTTGTGTATTTTGTTATAATTATCACCATGTCAAATCTTACAAAGCTTGAGTCATTCCATTTGATATCACGGGAAGAAATTATGTTTTGGGTGAATGATATAGAAATGCATCTCGAATCAATGAGTCTCACTGAGACAATAAAAGAGATAAATTCTACGTCGTCATAAGATAAGACAAAAGCAATGATCTTTATACGTAGATATCTTAACGAGTGCTTAAAATGTTAATATCTCACTGTGAAAAACTCAAATGTCTTGTGAAAAATCTCAAAAAAAGATTTGATCATCATAAGAAAGTTATCTTCTTACCACATGTGATGAATAGAACACTTTACGTTTTCAAGATTTCAAGAAAGTCAGTGATTATAACTCTGCAATGTTTAGAATAGTATCTTAATTGAAATTCTTAGGATTAATATCACAGATAAAGAATTTTTGGAGAAAACTTACTTCACATTTCATGCATCTAATATAACACTGCGACAACAATATTGGTTTTGTGGTTTTAAGAAAGATTCTGAACTAATTTCAACTCTTCTTGTGGCAGAGTAGAAAAATAAACTTTTGAGAAAGAATCATCAGTCTCGTCTTATCGGTTCAGCTGCATTTCCAGAAGCAAATGTTGTATTTTCTAAAAATTATGGACGAGAATTGTGGCGGTGGATGTGGTCATTTTCATGGCCATGAACGCGGTTGAAGTGGTTATTACAACACTTCACAAGGTCAAAATTGTTATTACAATCCTTCATAAAGCAACGTGATCCACAAGAAGCATTATATGAAAAGTCACGATAAAGAAAAAGATTTCGTGAAATTCTCTCTAGAATCCTAAAGATTGCTGTTATAAATATGGTTCTAAAAGACACTGGTCTCGAGTGTGTCAAAAGTAGAGCATCTTTATAAGCTTTATAAGGCATCTTTGAAAGGAAAAAAGAAAGTGAATTTCATTAGACATGATGATTCTATGAATGATTCAACTCATCTTGATGCTTCAGATTTTAATGATGATTTTAATGATCCTTCAACTCATCGTGATTTTATGGATACATATAATAAATAGATATATGAATGTATTACTATATTTTGTCATTTATGATTGTCAAATTACCTTTGAATGTAATATTTCATTTATAATAATATGTTTGAAATTTTATTCTCATCAAATTATTTAACTTTGCATGAAGCTCGGTATAATTATACTAATGATAGTGGTACAACATACACTATTCTCAAATATAAAAGTTCCTTTCCGATTTAAATTCAATAAAGACAATTATCAATACAATATCAGATCCTGTAGACTTGATTAAAGGAACTGATATTGTAACACTTGCCTTAACTAATCACCTTTTTCCTAACATTTGAATGCCTTAGGGAGATGATGTGGAAGTAAGTATTCATGTAAAATACTTATACTATATATTATACTATACATATTAGTATGTATATATTAGTATGTATGTATATGAAATGAAATACACACACATACTTGTTGACTTTGCTATCATACCCCCACCATACTTGTAGGTACTAGTACCTCATGAAGGGGGAGGGATAGAAGCTTGCCTATATGTGTAAGATATAGGTGTAGAGAGATGGTGTTAGGGGGGCACTTGTCATGATATTTTTGAAGAGATTGGAGTATAAATAGGGGGGATGAAGAGAATAACCTCATTTTGGCAACCCACTCTCTCTCTCTCTTCATTCTAACTTCAAAAAAATATTTTCCTCTCTTCCTTTGCTGCCAACTAAAAACAGCAACAGCAGCAGCTAAAAACAGCAGCAGCAGTCGCCTAAAAACAACAGCAGCAGCAGCCCAAAATCCTCCCATTTTCTGCAACCACACTCTCTCTCTCCCCCCCTCTCATTCCCTCACAAAACTTCCCTTACTTCTTTTATACAAGAAAAAAGCTTTCTTTACATGTTTTATCTCCTCCAAATACCTAATAGAACAAGGTAAAGTGGTGATCTAACATCACCTTAAAAGGAAATTCTTGAAGACAAGGTTGATCTAGGATATCAAGTTAGGAGGGTGATATTGGTTTGAAAGGTAAGCAAAACCTTAAGATTTCTACCCCTCTTATACTCTTTTAACTAAGAACTAATCATGATGTTGTTATGACCTTATAGACTCCATTAAAGCGGGAGACCAAGCTTGATAAGGAGATAATCTCTTCGAGGGTGAGTAGAACATCCGAACCCTAGTAATATAGTAGGTAGAGTAAAACTTGAAATGAAGTAGGAAATTGCTAAGTTACAAATGAACGATGATGCTTGTGCATGGTTTATATGCTTATGTGTACATTATAAATAATCCTGTGGTGTTATGTTGTTGTATTCTCATAAACGCTTATATGGGTGCATGATCGACACGTTATTCTGTGTATGCATGGTAGTCAAATACATGCCTCTTAAAAAGAAATAGTTTTATGAATGAACATCATACTTGACTTCATGCATATATTTGGCTACACATATATCGGAATGATATAATATGTTGGTTATCTTGAAAAGGCTTGCATGTTGTTAGTTTAATAAGTGGTTACTCGTACATGTTAATGTCTTTCATAATATTGGCATCATGTAAAGTAGAAATCATGAGAATCCTTTATGTTGGCATTGTCTTATGAATCCTTGCATGTGGTTTTACATGAAGGATATGATTATTTCATGTTTTGGAGGAAGGGATCGGGTTGAACCGGAGTGATCGAAGGGAGAATATTACATTGAATAACGTATCGGAGAAAGGACTGAGTTGAACCGGAGGTGATCGAAGGGGAGAATATTACGTTGAATAACGTATCAGAGGAAGGGACCGAGTTGAACCGGAGGTGATCGAAGGGGCAGATTATATTTTATGTTGAACATCTATGTTATAATATGGTTAAGATAGAAATTACATGTTAAAACTATATAAAAATCTTAAACTAGACTCTTAGTAGTCGACTTATCCAGGCAAATTCGACAGGGTTAGTCGACTAGCCCTTGGGTTAAGTCGACTATAGATGGGAAAAACGGGTATGCAAGTCTCAGGAAATCACTCTTAGTCGACCATATATAATAAGTTAGTCGACTAGTCTCAGTTATAGGAAATAAACAGAGAGTGAACATCTTCTTTTAACCATGATTAGTCGACTATAGTTGGCTTGTAAGTCGACAGCGTATAGAGTAGTCGACTACACCAGAAAGGGTAGTCGCCTAAAATTAGTTATAAGTAACAAACAGAGAGCACATATCTTTTTGATCCAGACTTAGTCGACTATAGTTGGCTTTCAAGTCGACTAGTACCAAGTGTAGTCGACTATACTAGATAGGGTAGTCGACTAGGTAAGTCACAGGCAGCCAACAAAGAGTTAATATCTTTTGAACAAGACCCCAGTCGACTATACCTTCAATATAAGTCGACTTAAGGTAGTATTAATCGACTATAGGTATGGACAAGTCGACTATCAGGACCTGTTACTGTGTTTTGGTCAGGATTTCAGTAAATACCCAAAATGTGCAAAAATAGTATCAATTACAATTGTTAACCTGATGATAAAATTCTAAATAAACCTACATAATGTACATGCATATAAATACTGTTTTACGCACTTAGTTGTCGAGCTCACTCCGTTCTCATTATCACCTTCAGGTTAGGACAAAGGCAAGGGACCCGCTTAATGGCAACATATGCGGGATAGGTGTCAACATAGACATTTTCACCCTTTTAGCATGTTCTTGTGATATGTATACTGTTTTAGAAAACTATGCAAAACTTCTATTTAGATGTTTGCCATGAACTTGTAAATATTGAAATGCTTAATGCTAGACTCAAATCCTGTATTATATTGTGGAGTTTTATGGAATAGTAATGTATTAGACTATATTTTCTAATGAGTTATCGGATCAATGTTTCGAAAATATGCTAATCATGTTAAGATCATATATACATACAAAGTGGAAAGTGTTGTAAAGTACAGAGCAGGCTGATGTTAGCCAAATTGAAGTGTTGTATCTTGATGAATCCCACGCTTGGATTAAGGATAATCTGTGATGATTGTAATCTGAATGGAAGTTTATAACACCGGGACCGTTACAGATATAGCCAGCTTCATATAGTCAAATAGAACAAAGTTTTTTTTTATAAAAGATGCTTTGTTTTCAAAAAAATCTAAAGAATTTTGTTTAGTTTAATGACATATATTTTCATGGATATGCTCCTCAGTATGCAACTGAAAAAATATGAAGTATATGTATCTTACTACTTATACATCAGGAAAAAGTGCATATTAGAAAAATTACCAAAGCTTTCCTCGGGATTGCATTGTACATATATAATGTGATTGAGTCACATATGGTAGTTAAAAAAGATCCCCAGATATTAACTCTATGGCATGACCTTTTAAGTCATTCTGATTCAATAATGATGCGAACAATTATTAAAAACTCACATGGACATTCATTGAAGGGCCAGAAGATCTTTCAAAACAGTAAAATTTCATGTGAGATTTGCTCTCTTAAATTAATCATGAGATCATTACCAACTAAAATTAAAATTAAATCACTTACATTTCTTGAACGTATTTAAGGTGATATAAGTAGCCTATTCACCAACTGTGTGAACCATTTTGATACTTTATGGTATTTATAGATAGCTACAGTAGATGATCACAATTTTGTCTATTAACTATTCACAATGTGGCATTTGCGAGATTTCTTTATGGTATTTTATAGATTACAAGCCAAATTTCTTAATTATGCAATCAAGAAAGTTATACTTGAAAATGCTTGTGAGTTTACATCTCAAACCTTTAATAATTATTGTGTGTTAATTAGGATAGTTGTTAAGCATCTTGTTACTCATATATAAACACAAAATGATTTGGCTGAATCATAAATTAAGTGCTTCCAGCTTATTGTAGACCATTAATAACGAGAACAAAACTTCTTATTCTGTGGAGTTATATAATTTTACATGCTGAGGCATTATTCGCATCAGACTAAGTGCATATCATGAGTACTCCCTATTACAATTGGCAATTGGTGAAGAATCAAATATTTTCTATTTAAGCAAAAAATGTTAGGCTTGATAATACTGGTGAGTTTACGTCTCAAGCCGTTAATAGTTATTTTATGTCAATTGGGATAGTTGTTGAGCATCATGTTACTCATGTACAAATACAAAATAGTTTGGTTGAATCATAAATTAAGCCTTCTAGCTTATTGTTAGACCGTTAATAATGAGAACAAAACTTCCTATTTAAGTGTGGGATCATGTAATTTTACATGCCGCGGCATTAATTCGTGCAAAATAAGTAATTTTACGAATTAGAATTAATAATAATAATAATAATCAAACCGCGCGCAAAGTGAGGTTTCTCCCGTGACTCCTTCTTTCACTTTGTCCGTCCGTCTGTCCTCCAAAAAGGGAACCACAGAAAATTGAGAGGCCCTCTCCTCCCCCTCCCCTGCCTCCCCCTCCTCTCTCTCTCACTCCTTCCCTCTCCGATCTTCTCACTCCTTCCTCCCCTCTCTTTTTTTTGCTGCTCGGTTTCACCGCAAGCGGTAATCAAGTAATAATCAAACCAGACGAAGTGAGGTTTCTCTTGTGACTTATTCTTACACTTATCACTGAGAGGCTTCTCACCTCTCCCTCCCCTCTTCCCTCTCTCCTCTCTCTCATCTTCCCACTTCTCCTGCCTCCTGTTTTTCGACGCTCTGTCCCACCTCAAGTGGTTATCTGGTAATAAAATTAGATCCCACTCTGATCTCACTAAAACCTCCTCCTCGTCATCGTCCTTCCCCAAACTCGGGGGACCCCGGCGGAGGAGCTGACGTCGCAGCCCAATCCGTCCCTTTATCCTGTCCCAGCATTAATAGAATAGAAAGTAAAGCGCAGATCCCATCTAATTCATCGTCTTCGTCGTCGTCGTGTCTCATTACTCTCTTTTATAGAAACAATTGAAGGACAAGAATGCTCCGGCTTCGAGTCCATCGTCACTTCCTTCGTCATTCTCCTTTAATCCCTTCTCGCTCTTCTTCTTCTTCAAAGAAACCCTTAGTGAGATTTGGGGTAATGGCGTCATCCTACAGCAGCACTGCGGCGGCGCGAGGCGTCTCCGAGGCTGCTGTTCCGGCAGCTGTTCGAGAAGGAATCTTGCACCTACACCTACCTCCTCGCCGATGTCGCCCACCCCCAAAACCCCGCTGTGGTATTTTGCCTCTCTCTCTCTCTCTCTCAAGTTGACATCTTTGGTTTGTTTATATAATGTAATCATATTGTTACTGTAAAACAGTGTTGAAATGTTTACTACAGGTTTGAGCTATTGAATTATTTCCGAGTAGGAAAGGATTTCATAGTTGCCATGTTAAATTTAATTATTATATTTATTTTATTCCTTGAACCCAATAATCAAGGCGAAGAGAAAAGTAGGCCGATATGCTGATTCCTTCATTAATTTAGGGTTTTAAAAGTCGGGTCATCATATAATGGATTCTCCTCGTATGTCTTTTCAGATAGGATCAAAATTTCTGATTCGGGTTCTTGGAATTTGGCTTGTATTTTTGGTCCATTGTGATAAATGGATGTTTTGGTGATTGTGGTTTCTAGTTATTTAAGAAATTGATTCTGTCAATTATTCCTTCTGTGCATGTTCCGTTAACTTCATCTGTGATATGTGATTGTTGTGATTCAGCTCATGCAACTGCTGTGGGAACCGGGGTGAGATCGATGGTTAGAGAGATCAAGGAGGTGATTGTTCTTGAAGGAGGAGACCAAATATGTCCTTCTTGTCTTGTAGAGAGCAGTATAAGACAATTGGATAGGTTTCATAAACTTCATGGGCCATTACAGACCCACACAGGGTATTTAATTGGTCACTGTTTTTATTGATTAATCCAATAATAGTCTCCAGCCAGAAGTCCATCAAATGTTTAAAGTATAGTCCTAATCATAAACATAATCTCACTCACTATTCCAAAATATAACTTTTGATTTCTCTTCTACATGTTGCACTTGATGCAGGACATAGCTAACTTGATTTTATCTTGGAAATAATCCCATTCCCCCCAACTCCCAACCCCCAAAATTCAAGCTAGAGTTTGAATTTACTAAATTGTCATTC